>JAREIK010000801.1:8972390-9059890 GCA_029783825.1 Sapria himalayana | reverse complement strand
ATACATTGGAGTAATTGTATGTAATTTTCATAACTCATTTTGATACAAGAGAAATATAGCATGTAAAAGATAGAAAATAAAAATTCTTCACAAAAAGATGTATTATTTTTCATTGACTTCTTGTTACCAATATTATTTACATCTAATGATACTACTAATGACTTGAGTTGACACAAAGAGCATGTTATTAAAGATGGCATGATGCGACATTGCTCAGATTCTCCTTTTTAAAAATATTTTGATGATTGGCATGCATATTTTGCAGTTGAAAGTTAAAATATTAGATTAGGACTATGCACAGATAGATTTCAGTCATTTGGACAAATATGATAATAATACTTTTCATGGCTAGTTATTGTTACACCTTATAATTTACTATCAATGATGTGCAAGAAAGATGAATATATATCTTTGTGTGTTATCATGCATGGTCCGAAAATCTAAAAGATAGATTATATTTTTTTTTACTGTCTTTTATAGTAGAACTAAAAATTTTGTGGGAGGAGGATAATATTGAAATATATGATATATCTAGAAAGTAAAATTTTAAAATGTGAACAATACTTATGTGAACTATAAGTGACTTACTTACATATTCAATGTTGTATGGATAGAGTACAAAAGAGAAATTAGCTTTCCTTATTGCATGAAGAACTCAGATGTATATTATATGAGTAAAGGAGGAAAGACTTATTAGTTTGATAATCACCATAAATTCTTACATGTGGAACATCTGTTTCGATGAATATTGATACATTTAAGAAAAGTCATTAAGTCGTTAAAAGTGCACCACTTTTGAGGTCAAGTGACAAAATATTAGAAGTAACTGAAAGATATGGATTACAAAGCATTATAGATGTTGATGTAGATTATATTAATGCACAAATTTCAAAGAATTATCACTGTGGTTGGAATAAAAAAAGTATCTTTTTGGATTTTCTTTATTTGAAAACCAATCTCATTAGACACGGCTTATATGTGATGCATATTGAGAAGAAGTTTTTTGATAATATTTTTAAAATTATAATGAATATTGAAGAAAAAACAAAAGATAATGTTAAATCAAGAAAAAATTTGAAAGAGTTATGTTCACGTCCAGAGTTACACATAGACAAATCAATGAATAAATTTTTTATGGCTTGTTATAGTCTTGAAAATGATGTAAATGGATCTTTCTGCAAATAGCTGTTAGAGCTCAGGTTCCCTAATAGATATGCATCTAACATGGGAAGATGCATTAATATTAAGAAGCATAAGTTATTTTGGGATTAAAAGTCATGATTATCATGTATTTATGCATAGGCTAATACCCATAGCATTTCAAGAATTTCTTTCACAAACTATTTGGGAAGCATTAACTAAAATAAGTATTTTTTAAGAATCTCACTTGTAATGTTATAAGAAAGGAAGAAATGGAGAAATTTCAAAATGATATCTTTATTATCATATGCAGACTTGTGCATATTTTTACTCCCAACTTCTTTGACTCCATGGAATATCTCCTAGTCAACTTGTCTTATAAATCCAAGATTGTAGGCTCTATGCTATATAGATGGACATATCCATTTGAGAGGTAATATATTTTTCATTTGTTAATCTAAAAATTTTAATGAATCCATATAATATTTTTTGTTCTAATATATATCTATTTCAGATATCTTAGAAACTTGAATAAATAATGTTCGGAATAAAACCAAAGTCTAATAATCGATATGCAATGCCTACTTGGTTGAAGAGGCTTTAGGGTTTTATGTGCACTACTTTCGGCCATAATTATATATTCAGCAAAATAAATTATCACCAGATAATGTATATGGTATAGAGGATAGATCAAAAAAGAATAATATGCTTTATATTTTTAGACATGCTAGTACATTGTAAGGTAGAGCAACATAAAGATATCTTTTGGTTAATCTAGAGTATCACGCTACACACATATATATTTTGCTGAACTATGAGAAAGATATGTCTTATATTGAATAAGATTTATAATAATTTCATATTCTCATTTATTTTGTCATAGTATGCGATATAATATTTTAATAATTAAAATATCTTCAATGTTACTTTTGAAGAATATTTGCTCATGAATTAAGACAAATAGAATATCATATTGATGATGATTCAATTGATGTAAAGCTTGAAAAAAATTGTACAAATTGGTTTGAAAAAATTATTAGTATATAACTTATTATTCTTGGTTCTAAATAGTTATGTGCAAGATTATATATGTATAAATTTATAGTTTACCATTTTGTAGATATAATTTCCTTCATCAAATATATGTAACAGACAAATGAAAGATCTTGCAAACAGATCATTATGAAGTTTACAAACATATCTCATATATTATATAAATGAATACAAATTTTATACTTTGAAATATGGTTCAAATAGAGCTACAATGAATAGTAGTGTTTGCATCAAGGGGTCTAACTACACTACATCTAATACTAATTTTTACGATCAACTAATAGAAATTCTACACGTGGAGTATCATGTTTTACTAATTAAAAGGAAAATTCTATTTAAGTATGAATGGTTTGGTCCAATTCCAAATATGGGTACTAGAATTCATTATCTATATAACCTTGTTGATGTGCACCATAATAAATATTATTATAAGTATATGTCATTTATTCTTGTGGTATAAGTTGAACAAGTATGTTAAACCACTTATCAAACCACAATAAGAAATCCTTGTCACTGGTGGGCAATATATAAAATAAAACCTATATCAACTGTTGATGTTATTTAAAAGGATATTATTGTCACTCCATCATGTGTATCAGTATTTCAAGATAATAATGTAGAACTTCATTTAATCATTCATGGTGCAGATGATGGGATTCAAGCTTTACTTGGTAAATGTGGAAATTATTTGGACATTAATTATGGTAATGCTAAAAAAAATAATGATGAAGTATTAATTACAAAATCAGAAGACAATAAATATGTAGATAGAGATGATTTCTTAGAAATTTCTGATGATGACTAGAAATTCATTGACTGTCTTGTTATTTTCTCATTCTCATTTTGTAATCATTAAAATGTGAATGTTAAAATCAAAATATTTTAATTGTTTTTTCTAAGGTCAATATGTCCATCGTTATGCTTTATTATTATGACATTTTTATAACATGTGTTTATTGTCTCTGCATATTTCAAAGTTTATGTAACTTGATTTAGGTATGAGAACATATCATTCAAGTGGTCGAGGATCTCAATGTATGAGGAGGAGTAGAGAAGGCCAACCAAAAGTTCATGGAAGAGGAAATCTACATGTATTTAGTGATGACAATGCTACAAATATGTTTATGCATTATCCGATAAGTATGAAGAAAACTTTGGAATCGCCTCTTCATGACATATATGGATTTACTATAATAGATATTCCATCTTTATTTCATTTTTTATCAGATGATACTAATAGTTTTGTCTCACCTATCTTAGGAGGCTCGTGTCTTGCTATTGTAGTAGTGGAATTGACAAGATATTCACAATCCATAATTTACATGCCATATTATGAGAAAATTATCATTTTGTCCACAATTGACAATAAATAGTACGTAGCTTTTTAAAATTTACTACATACAATAATTATCATTTTTTATTTTTTTCATTTCAATTAAATAAAAAATATTATGTGAATGAAATTATAAATAAATTACAATTTTTAGACATTGGAATTTTATAATAATAACAACGCATGATATCGCTACTTATCAAACATTATTATTTAGAATTAAAATATATTTTTTGTTAAAATGTTTGGAAAATAAATATAAATGAAATAAATTTTGAATTTGTGGTAGCAAAAAAATGTGTATTTTGTTTATATGTATATGTAAGTGATGATTTTAAATTACTTACAAATTTATTCCTTCTATTTCACATACAATCGGGAAGATATTTCAGGAAAAACTAGTTGTAAAAAGTATAAAGTAGAGCAAAGTACCACAAAGTATGAAAAAATTTTATTGGGAAGAATTTGAGGAACATTTGTTATGCATTTTACTTGTTTTTTAATTTAGTCTAATATGATTTACTCTTAAATTGCAATGTATAATTTGTTTTTGGTTTTTCCAAAAAAAATACAACTAGAATAACTCTTTTTTGGTCTCAGTGAAGGATACATAGACACATGTGACAAGTGTGAGATATAATGACAAGCTTGAAAAATAGAGAAAAAAGTATGATGAAGATGCAAAGTCTAATAGTGTTCCCCTTATTATTTGAATAAAGTGGTGGGAATACTACAATAATAAAGATTTTAAGGCATTGCACAGTTTGCCTCACATAATCATTGATCAGAGAAAGTAAGTGAAAGATCAGCATAACCTTCAAAATATATTAGAGGTTGAAATATGACTTATCAATATTTAAATAAATTTGGTATAATTATCTTTTATTTTTATTATATATGATTTAAATTTTTAGAATCATAAAGATAATATTTGTGTGATAATGAATGGTATACCAACAAATATTTGTTTTCAGGAAGTTGAGTTGGGACGTCCACCAACACTATTTGAGGTATTCAAACAATGCACAAGAAGAATGATTGATCATTAGTGGATAAGTGCTAATATGATATAAATATGAGTTTCATATTTTATATTTGTAGTTTCATTTGACAATTAAAAATAATAAAAAAATTAAAAAATTGATTATTTGACATTAGATGTAAATAAAATACAAACTCAAATATATTTTATCATTATAACTAATAATTTATTATTTATGGACTCTTTAGATACAATACCTAACCACATTTTTAAATTATTTTTAGTAGCAAAAGGATGATTTCTTGTGCTAGTATACATTTTTTTAATATATTAATTAATGAATTATGTTGTATATTAGAAATTATAAAAAATTATAGAAAATATGATTGCAATTACTTCACAATTGATAGATTCTTATATAGAGGTAAAAGATATTAATTTTGTGCATATTTACATTCAGGCTGTTAGAGTGGAGCTAAAAAACTGCAAGTGTATGGTCATGGTACACATATATCTATATTTTATCTAGGTTTTATTTGGAGTTCTTCATCATAATCTTCTAATTATAGTAATATGTTTGATGGTGGGTTGCACGAGGAGATGAAGGAAATTCAAGGTGGATTGCAAAGGAAAAATTAGGAGATGTAACAAAAGAATGAAGGAATACAAAAGAAATTTGAAGAAATGAAAAAAATAAAGGCTAAAAGATTGAAAAGAGATGATGAGATATTATAGAAGATTTTGAAGATAGAAAAAAATAATGTGCAAGTTTGTAGAGGTATCATCTATTTTTCATCATTTTGAAGATGATCTGTCCAAATCTATGGAGAATAATACTCATCAAGAGAAGAACTCGTTATTATTTGTGATGTGTTATTAATTTTTTGCAACATATATTTTTGATCCAAGATTATGGTTTTTTGTGTTAATATTTTTTTAATAAGGTTAATAAATTATGTATTGAAATTTATGGATATTTATGTTTGTTATCGAATATTTATTCTATGGTAGATGTTATGTAAATGTAATGTGATGAATAATATGTGGATTTTTATTTGGTTGTAGGTCATATATTTTTTCTATGTAATTATATATTGTATGCTACATATAAAAACTGTACAAATGGAACTTGTCCCTATTGCAGACAATAGAAATGGAATTTTTAGTTTCGAAATTAGTTTTTAAATATAAATGGATAATGTATTTCTTTGATAATTCATCGCTCATCTAGAAACGGATAATATGTTTCTAATTTTTACATAGCAAAATTAGAGACAGAATCTAAAATCCCTTTATCGTCTCAATATTTAGCAATAAATTTTTTTTGTCGCTATTTATAGAAACTTCATTTGGTAATTCTTTTCTAAAATTTAGAGAGGAGCATTATAGAAATAGATTCTTTCCATTTATAAATCAATTGATATGGTTAAATAGTGATGAAATTAGAAACTGTATAGGGTATTTCTGATTCCATCTTTTCTTATAGTGACACACACACACGCACACACATATTGCTATATATATATATATATATATAGTTATGTATAATTATATAGATATATAGATATTTATATATATGTTTATGTGTGTGTGTGTGTGTATTTATATTTATATTTTTATAGGTATATAAATATATGTTTGTTGATATATACATATATTTATTTATTTATTTATTTATATTTATATTTATATATGTTTATCTATATTTTTTTCCATTTATATTTTTTTTATATATAAATATTTTAATTTATTTCTCACATGATAATAATTTTGTGGTTGAATGGTTAGTTGTGGTTTTGGCAAGTGGATTCAAATTTCACATTGCCCCATTACCACATCATTAATTAGTTTTTTGGATTCCAATAACACATTATCAAATAATTATAGTTAATTTTATTTTTTTTTCAAATTTCCAAATAATTAAAGCCAATGAATTTTAGTGTACAAAACTTTATTATTTTAGGATTTGATACACTTTTTAATTATGAAAAGTTTTGTGTGTATCAAAACACAATTATTTTGTGTTTGCGGCGCCAAATCACAAAACTCCGTATAATGCTTATACGTTTTGATGTATACTTTATGATTTTATTTTTATTTTTATTTAATGATGATATGGAAGGTGAGATGGCATGTTTTTAATGAGAGAATGGTTAATTTTGGGTTTGCACATTTAATAACCTAAAATATAAATATTATATATTTTTAGGCATTTTTATTAAATTTTTTAAAAATAGGGACCAAGCATAAATATTTTGATTTTAGGGCCATTTAACATAATGTTCCCATTTTTTTATTATGTGGTAGGGAGAGTGCAAATTTTGTATTTATATTTTTTAGAACCCAAAACATAAATATTATTTATTGAATTTGAGCACCAAATCATAAAAAATGGATATCAAAATATAAATAATTTTGGTCTGTGTACCTAAAATCCAAATATATTTTTTCTATAATTATTGCAATTAATTTTGCAAAAGAGAATATAATTAATTTATTAATATATTATCATAATTTCTTGAAAATAATACTTCAATAATTTAGCTTTTTATCTTTTGCAATTTATATTATTTTGTGATTAATAATATAAGTTTTGAGAATTTTGTTTTATTTTAGAAATTAGTTGCTTATAATATGATATATGAATGTTAAGAAGCAATGTTGCTTAAATGTCAAGTTTTAAATTGTTTCTTGTGTTGCATTATGCATCTATGTGTTCTACTGCTTTAAATTTAATGTTATAACATTATGATTTGCAAATAAATAGCATATTTTGCATAAAATATTATTTATTTTATTTTATTAAAAATTTTTCTAGTTATTTTATAAAAATATTACTAATAATAACATCATTCAGAATCATGATATGTGTGTTACAAAACGTAAGGACTTGATTTGATATTATTCTACTTGATATACATTAAGCATTTAATAAAAAATAATTTGTTCATCCATTTCATAATATATTAGCATCAACCAGATAACATAAATAGATGCAAGTGTCGCAATACAAAATTTCTAAATGCAGTGTGTGTGTGTGTGTGTGTGTGTGTGTGTGTGTGAGCGCGCACGCGCATACGCAAAGATGTTCACTTAGATGCATGTTCTCTGGTAGAAAGGCCATTTTACAAATACATGTTTCACGAATATTTTGAGAAAGTATTTTCCACTAGTTTGATTTGTTACTGTTTAGACATGTAAGTAGAAAGTATTTTACAAACACTTGTTCCAAACAAGCATTTTAGATGTACATAACCAATTTTAAAATAACAAATAAAAAGTATGGTTTACACAAGCGACCAGTTGGCACGTGTATGAACGAAAATATGATTTAGTTATGTCGTCACATGTATCTTCCATTGGTTATGTCGGCAATTGTCTAAACTTAAAAAAAAATATGATTTAGTCTACTAATATGAATATAATAAACAAAAGAACCCACTATTGTGACACCTAATAAATATTTTGCAATTTCAAAGACATAACATATTATATCCAACTCCTTCAATAATTCGTTGAAGCAAGATTGTAATATAAATCAACCATCACATAAGATCTCATTTATACTCAAAATTTTAAATAGAAAATAAATAAATAGTTTATTACACGTTGCATAATATACATCATAATTATACCTCTTAAAGTTAAGTATATTTTTATTACATTTCAATGTAAAGGGTTGCAAAAAGTTGCTTCACTATGACCTACCTCACAGGATCATGATTATTGGACATTTTTAAGATATGAATTGTGACTCAATTTGATGCTTCTTAGGCCCTTCACATCATCATTTTGTTGTTGGAGGAACAAGGAAGGAAATTATGTATGCCCACCCAAGCTTTTACTAGTATTCATCTTCATGTATTATTGGAATGTCATCAGTTACAATATGCAAGTTACTAGAGTAAGCCATTTCTTCACATTTTAACATAAATCATTCATCCACATAGTCAATAACACCTAATCCTAGGCAACATATAACTACTCATGTTGTGATATGTAAAATTCCAAACATGTATCATATTTTGCATGTGAAGTTTGGTATTTCACATCAGCATCAATCATTGTAGTTCCAATTGATACTTTGAATGATCCACTTATATATATATATATATATATATATAAGTAAAATAGTTTTCACCTTTTTATATGTTTAAAGCTAGTTTCTATGATCTTCAGTTGAAGAAATCCACTCTACTTGCAAGGCTTCTTTGGTGGTCTAGAAAGATAGATCCATTCTTGTATAAATTATCAATGAAGAAGACAAATATTATTCATGACAATCATATCTTAGCCAGGAAATAAAAAACTCAACAAGATTTCTTGTCATTTCAACATAATGTATTTTTAAAAAATTTGGACACGACTGAGTGATAGAAGTTATTTTCTTCAATCCACGTCATTTTTTTCTAAATTGCATCTTTGCAATATGTCTATGAAAATAAAATAATGAGAAGCTAATTGTGAATCTGCAATCACATCAAACATAACTAATGCATCTCATTTCTATTTCCACCAATATGTCTTATCCTTGCTAAGGAAGCTATTTAAATTTTCTTTAATGTGATGGTAGCAATAGGCATGACTTTTTGATTCAAATACTAATGCAACACTCTATATAATACATTGATGTTGATCAAAAATTATGATGAGCTCTCTTTAACCAACCATCATCTTCAACTTTTTTAACAAACATAGTCAAAGCGTATAATTTTAAGACAAATAAATTTCTTTCCAAATAGAGTATTTCATCATCAATATCATATGATGAAGCGAAAAATAAAATAGTATTTATGAGGCACTCATGTAGATGAATCAATCGTAATAATTGGAAGACGCCAAATATGAAACCCTTAAACAAGCAATACAAGGGAACAAATAATAATAATAAATGGCCAGCCTTTAATCTTGTTATTTTTTCTTGTTCTAGGATTGGTTTTCCTTATCTGATCACAAAGCCAATGTAATAACTCATACAAAATTTAGAATTCCATTGATTCTTTTCTTTGACTTCTTTTTATCTTCCATGCTTGTGATTAACATAATTGTTTTCACTAATATGTGATAATGTCCTTGCATCGTTGGCTTGAAAAATAATTAAGAATAAATCTAATAGCATCGTCAATAGATTCGTACCATGTCATGTATGAATTAAAGGGTGCCCAATGTATGGACCTTCTATTGAGTGATTATATTTGGTATTGAATACACAGACTTGAATTATTGTTTTTCCTCATAACACATGTAGTAATTTTTTAAGGACATCCATTTACAAGGCTTATTATGGTCAAGTAATTTTTTAAGGACATCCAAAAATTATCCACTGAAGAAAATGTCTGCCCACTACCAAAGCATCAAAATGAGAATTAACACTTTGTGAAAAATCATATGATTTTATAGTGGGTTCTTTGTCACTCATTGAAGCTAGCAATGCTAAATTTGATTCCATGTTGAAACCATATTGAGACGACCCTTGAATAGTAGCAACCTCACCTTGAATAATTTCAACATCCAATGGATGTATGGACTTGAATTATTTTTATTTTTCCCATTGAACATGTAATAATTTTACAAGGGTTTCCATTGACAACGAATATTACATTTTTGTGTGAAAATGTTAGAGATAATTCCTCTTAAACATGTATCAAAAATAACTCACTATCAACATCATATATACTAAATCCAAAAAATTATTTACCGCGAAGGGAAGGTCTAACCACTACCTATTATTGGCATCTCGCACCAAGTGGACTTTAAAGTATCAACATGAGATTCAACATATGTTTGCAAAAAAATATGATTGCATTGTGATTTATTTGTCTCCCAATGAAGCCGAGATTACTAAATTTGATCACATGTTGGGCTCAAATTGAGTGGACCCCTAAAATGTATGCACATCAACTTGAAAATTTTTGCATCCAATATTGATATATATATATATATATACCCATGAAAATTAATCAATGAATTAATAAAAATTTGATGAGTGTTCTTCACTTCTCAATAGAAGAGAAAAAGCAAATGTTGATCTATAAGGTTTGATGTTTATTTTATGACACACCTTTTAAACAAATTTATTATAATTGATTCCCCTCACTAATACAAGTCTATCAATACTAACAAATTTTCTTGACTATCCCCTATTTCAGAATATTTGTTTTATTCATAAAGGTTAAAGAAATAATCAATCTTACAATGATATCTAATAACAACAACATTTTCACAATGACATCAATATGTTTAATTTTTTTTATCAAATGCTTATTACAATATAATAAGAATAAGCACACTCATATATGTATTTATTAGAAAATATTATGTATGCTATTTTACATTTCAGCATTAGTGTGTGTGTGTGTGTGTGTGCGTGCGCGCGCGCGCACGTGTGCTTGATTAGGTAACTAGTCATAAGTTAGTAATACAATGACACTAGTAAGCACTTATCACAATTATATTCTACAAAGATTATTCCCAAACAAAATAAAGATTTTTAGTGATGATGACATCATCATAAAAAGGCTCCAAGAGAACTACTGTAAATATCCAATTTAATTTAAAAAATAGAACACAATCGATTAGAAAGTATTAATTTATCAAACATATGATTCGTTTATGTTCTTACAAAAGCATGAGTTAGTAAACACACATGATGATTCATAATGAAAAAACAAGTAGTCATAAGTTAAAATGTGCATATTATGTGAATAGTTATTCTAATGTAAAAGACTTAATGGGTTTTTGAAAAGACATGTGCACAAGTCAATACCCAAGTGATTTCAAATAATTAAGACTAAACTCACTTCATTGCTACTTGATTTGGCTTGATCAATGAAAGCAATAAGATCAAAGTGAGCTTTAAAGGGAATAAACTTCACAAGATGTTGTCCTTAGTTTTTTATCCCCTCCTTTCACTCCTACCACCAAACCCATGTCATACTATTCTTCAGCTTCTATATGGATGTTGGGGCCCCAAGGTTAGAACAGGTAAGACACGCATCCTAACAATATAAAAAAGAGTGATTTAAAAAATACCCTAGGGTACATATCTGACATCCCTAAGGATCAAACTCATGTCCCCAAGCTTAGCCAACTTGTAAATTTGTCAATCAAACTATCATATTATTAGTGTTATCCTTCTTAGATATAACAAATAGTCTTGGACAAATGATTTCTATTTTGGTTTTGTGAATCATTCTATCTAACAAATTCACAATAATAACAATGTCACTTTTTTTGTCACCATTACGTAGTTGTAAAATATATCTAACATTGTATTTATATCTTGAAAGTCCAACATTTGAGATTTACTATAGATTTTGAGTCACCATCACATAGTTCTAAACATTATTTTTCATTTGTTTCTTATGAGTTTATTGTTTTGGATGTGTTCAACAATGAGCAAGGCGTAACTCAGTCCAAAATAATATTTTTGAGTTATAGATTTAATTACAAGGATTAATATGATTGATCTAAATGAAAAAGGAAGGAAACCTCATCTATATCTTCTTACTAATTTATTTGTGTTATCATTTCATCTTTATTTGTGAAAGCTAATGATGAAAGATATATGATGCCTAAACAATGTTTAATGATATAATAACTAACAAACAAATAGATATCTTTAGGAAAAAAATACTTTGTAAATATTGATTTTATGTATGTACATGTAATACTTTCATTATCGTGCATTAATTATTAGGTGGATAGTAGATGAAACATGTATGAATAAATCATAAGAGTTGCATCATACATTTATGCATTTGAAGTAGTACAAATTATAATGTTTTCTATAATTCTTTTAGCGTGCTAATAGAAATAAAATTTTGACAAAGACATAATATTCACTATCCAACTGGCTCAAGTAGTCTCTAGCACCCATGTGTCCATCAACATCAATACTAACTATTATGTATAAGAATAGCCATTTAATTCATTATAAAGATATTAAAAAATTATTTTAATCGAAAATCATATTGATTGAAAGCCATTTTAAAACTTCTTAGATATTTTTTTCTTCTATGAAGAAAATATAATTGAATTAAAATTTTTTATTGTATAAAGTGTGTATTGATCATTTTTATTCCTTTTTGAGATATCATAGCCACATATATTGACATTCTATGATATTAAACACATTTGCTTTACTTAGTAAATATACATGGGATATATTTGTTACATTAAAATTTTGGAAGTAGAAAATCTTGATAATAGAATTAAGCTCTATAATGATTATTAAGTGAAAACATTACAAGAACAACTTTAATTGACAAAACACATTTAATTTTCAAATACAAATTGTCAAATATAAACCTTTGACAAGAACCTACTTGTAGAATACTACACATGGGAAACCTCAAGTACAAATTGTATTGGTTTTGGTTGAGATGATGAAGTGTAACTTTAAAAGTTGATACAAGTAGACATGGTCGATGAGTAATATAGTAGTGAATAGAGTATCATCTCCATAGATATTGAATGTGTGAGAAAAAACAAAATGACTCATCTTTAATGAAGATTTTTAAGTATGTTCAAGTCAAATTGTATAAGTTATGAAAATAAATTAAAATAAGAGCAAATTAAAAGAACTAACAAAAACAAAAACAAAATGACAATAAAAATGATGAAAGTTAAAAAAATATATGATTGACTACAGTAGCAGTCATAAGACCCTTTACATTTTATTTCTCATAGTTGTTATAGCTTTGTTGTCATATTATATTTGTAAACAGCTACTCACAAAACTATACTTCAATTTTTAACATAAAATACTTCTAAATTTAATATGTTGTTTTATAGTTATTAACCTTGATTAAACATATTCATATGCTAATTCAGCAAGAACACAAATTAAAGTACTAATCCTTTTAGTTTTGTAAGATAAATATAATATTTATATATTACACACATATCAATAATTTTGACCTTTCAAGAGTTAAAATTATTGACATGTATCTATCAACTCAGATCTACTAATATTAACTTTAACATGATTAAAATTAGCATTGTGTTGTATTAATCATATCCAAATAAGAATAAAAATAAAATTATAAACATATAATTGAACAAAAAAATAAATTTAAAATACTAACTTTAAAAATTCATACAACTTAAAGTTCACAACAATTCTAGCATAATAAACTAGCCCATGTTTAGATTCAAATTAAAACAAGAATTTGTTTTATCCATTGTATATAAAAATAAAGAATTTACAAAACACAAATATGAGAAATAAAAAAGAAATGAATCTAAATGTTTAGTATGACATGGTGATGCATGATTCACAAACTCCTCTCTTTCATAGCTTCGTCTTCACATGTCACCCTTTTTTGATTTCCATTCTTTCAGTGCAACCACTTTTGCATCTTTTTGCATTCAGGCACTTCTTGAACAAATCTTATGTGATTTAATTTTATATTCGTTTCTTGTTTTCGTCCTTGCATATATTTTTTATTTCACAATATTTCCCCCATATTTCTCCCTTCTCTTGTTTATATATCTTTCACATTTCTTATTTTTTTTATTCTTTGCATCCTTCTTGTCTTGCCTCACATCTCCTCAAGCCAAATCAAAACCCCCTTCATGTCCATTTTTTTTCCAATTGAAGCCAAAAACAACCCAACTTCCAATCTAAATTTTAACTTCTTTTTTTTTTTTTTTGCTCTTTGCATCTTCTTGACTTTCTTGTGTGTTCTTTTATTTGTATTCTTCCTAACTCTCTCTCTCTCTCTCTCAATACACACACACACACATTCATAATTGGCAAGGAATATCCACTTGAATTCCCCAATAAGTGGCTATGGAGTCATCTATAATTAATTTATTCTCAACGTAATGACTCCATTCTTACACAAAATTAATCCAAATTAAGTGTTCCTTTCACAATATCATTTTTAAATGAAAAATTAAGCAAATGCTAAAAAGAAGTAAAGTTTAAAAATACACACACATGCACACACACACATACATTGATAAATACTCAAAAAATAAAACTTCACTTCTTTATTTTCTTCAATTTAGGCTCAAAAGAAAAAAAAAACTCTAATTTTCTAGAGGTGTCACCCCCTTAAATTTAATCCATTGCTCATCCTCAAGCAATGAAAATAATAAACAAGTGAAAATAATCAAGTCAATTAGTAGTAGTGATTGTTAAATTTTTAGCTATTAGAGTTGCTTCCTTCTATATCACATTTATTATTATGTTTACAGTCAACTAATTTGTAGAACTTAATATTCTTTTTGTGAGTGTGTGCGCGTAGACTATAACCAAAACTTATAATTCATCCTAGCTACACTAAACCATTTTCATAGAACATAGTTAAACAAACTCATCGTCTACTTTATTAAAACGCTAAAACCACACTGGTATGTCTAATAATATGTTGTTCATGAGGCATGTGCCTTTTCATCTATGCACATAGGTACTTTATGGTGGTTTTACTTTTTTTTTCTTCTCCTAAAAGTTGTTCATGCCTTTTTATATGAATGTCAATATTTGTCATGAAGATACTTGGTTACTCAATACTACAACTAATTAAAACTATTTTGCATACCTATCTCATATGTCACTATTTGACACAAAAGTGCAAATGAGGCTCATGTATATGTCAAAGGCAAAGAGTTTCAATGCAATGACACAACTTATATGGCACACCATGTACAACCCATCAAGAGTTAAGACTTTGTGCAACACCAAGCATCGGCTCTATGATGAACTAATTTTGCAATATCATAGGCTCGTCATAGGAAAACTCAAGATCCTATCTAATTTGTGCGTGATTGATTAACATCCTCTTTTTTAAATCCTTGACTTGTGACAAGTTCCCCAAATTCAACCAGAATTCCTTACCTCATCTCTTGAAGAATTTTAAAAAGTCATCCCACAAGCCCCACCCCCACTTGAGCTCCACATAATTTGTATGTTTTAACTAGTTAACAATTAATTATTTGAAGTATATTTGTACCAAGTCAAGAATTTTATAATTGCAAGTCTATGACAATTTCACATACTCAATCTATTACATGTCTTCGTGTGATTATTCAGTAATTTCAACTTAAATGAAACCATTAGCTATTACTTACTTCTTATGAGTCATTTACATACCAAAGTCCATGAGTCACAATGAGCCAAAAGAGTATCTACCCTAGGATGCGATCTAATTTTCATTCAATAGCATTCAAAAGTTTTCTTTCCAAACTTCCGTACTAAGTA
Source organism: Sapria himalayana (assembly GCA_029783825.1). Taxonomy (NCBI): domain Eukaryota; kingdom Viridiplantae; phylum Streptophyta; class Magnoliopsida; order Malpighiales; family Rafflesiaceae; genus Sapria; species Sapria himalayana. The sequence continues at coordinate 9,044,173 of JAREIK010000801.1, read as the reverse complement.
TGCATGTCTTGGTGCACTATTAAGATAGCAAGTATTACAACCTAATTTGAAATAACTTATAATCATTAATAGACTTTATGATTGCATTATTGATCAACAAGGCAATGATTATATTTGAATTGCTACCACTCATGCCTTATTGGCTACTTGTCATTACACTTTTTCCATGAAGATCATAAGAAGAATCTTCATATTTACATTGATACTCCAAACTTTCATTGATACTATTTTTCATGAAACACAAGCTTTAGTATTATACATATAACCTTTTGCTAAAATATTTTTTTAAATAATTGCCTAAGTCAATATATTTTTACCTCACAAGAGTTAAACTTACAAGAACTCATACATAATCTTATCAATAAAGATAAAATATATTATAAATTAAATATGAATGTTTGTGTAAAAACAACACTGAGGAAGGCTCCCTTATGTGGTGAAAGCTTTCCTTTACCTTGAGCCAAGAGTTCATCACATATCAAAATATTATTACACAAGAAATCTCTATAATATTTTTGAATATGAAAGAGCTATCAAGTATCTAGAAACATCTAGAATTTCAATGGAAATCTTCCAAACCATTAGAACTAAGACTCCCTCTTGTGTCAGGGTCAGGCTCCCAAGGTTTATTAAAAGAAATCAATAATAATTTAAAAAACAAGTCAACTTGAATTAAGCTTTAAAAACTATTTTTTTTAGTAATTTTTTCATTGGGCATCATAGAATCACACACTAGCTATTGTTACTAAACTATCAAAAAAATTATTTGAATAAATCAAAATAATAGAAAACATAAAGGGAGATAGATACTCTTTTCAAAGTTATTCATCCTTATCTCATACATTATTGAGATACACATCTTTGCTATTCTAAGGCTTTCACTCCTTGGTAATAGGCATTTTCATCATATTCAATTTTTCAGCTAACTTTAAAATTTGGTTCAATAATAATTTTAGTCACATCTTTCCTTAAAACTCATCCTTAGCCAACCTAATATTCATTGTTGAGATCTACATCTATTCTATTCTCATTCATTGACTTGAGCATATTCAAAATGGAAAAAATTTATTTTTACAATATTGTTAACATATCCATCTCACTCTACCTACTCTTTTTCATATAGTCATTCATGTAGTATGCCACAAATAATTATTGTTAGCTATCCTCTTCAAAATATAATATGTCTCATTATAAGATTTGGTGAGAAGAGATCAATTTACTTTGTAATCACAATATTGAAGTTTGAGCATTGAATTCATTATAAAAAGTCTTTATTTGAATCCAATGAAAAATATCAAAATGTGGACACTTTCTTAGCAACTCCTTGAACTTCTCTCATGCCTCATAAAGCAATTATTCATCACATTGTTGAAAAGTAATAAAGTCATTTCTCAATTAGGTATTCTTGGTTCAAAAGAAATATTTCATCGAGAACATATCCACCATATTAATCCATGAATTGATCAAACTATGAGATGATATATTTAACCACATTCTAATTATATCTCTCATAGAATAAGAAAATAACTTTGATCTCAAAGTCTTCTAAGTGACTCATTGTATTCTAAATGAGTCACTAACATTCATGAACAAGTAGAGGTGATGGTGTGGGTCTTTCATAGGCATCCCACCAAATTATCCTATAGTTTGATGCATTAAGAACATGATGGGATTTGACTCAAACTAAGAAGCATGGATTTCTAGCTTCACTATGATCAAATTCATCTCATGAGGAATTGGCATAATCATTTTTGTGCGAATCCCTCATGACGAAAACATGAGGTTCATACAAGTGCATTAGTTTGAAGCATTAGGTTTGAGCATAATCCTTTATAGCTCTTTCTGGGTCATTAGTTATTATTACATTTTGGATATAAACATTAAAATCTTTTTGTGCTACAATTTCTCCAAATTCACCAAAATTAAATTATGTTATTTTCTTTCATCTAAAAGTTGTGTTCAATTTAAAGGTCTAACGAGTGTAATTCAAGTTCATACTACTATTTCATATAAGGATTTTAAAGCCTGGGTAAGAAAATTGAAACAAAGATATAGTGAAAACTAAATTCTACAATAATTTTTACTAATCTCAATTTCCAGCAAAGGTGCCAAGTGCCAACAATTTGTTGGATATGATGATAACATGTAATTTGTTGGATATGATGATAATAATTTGTTGGATATGGTGCCAACAATTGGATAAGATATAGCGCACATTGTCAATAGTATATTAGTGAATATAGTATCATCTTTAGATGGATTGAATATCTGTGAATAAAAATGTCAAGAGAATCAATTTTCATGAAATTACTTAGTATGTCCATAGCAAATAGCAAATTGCAAATAATAAAAACATCAAAAATGATAATGAAAATTCAAGGATCTAGCAAATATATGATGGATGATTCTAGAATTAGTAAGTCTTTTTTTATGTTTTTTTTTCTACCCACGTATTATATTTGTGTTATAGTATTATATTAGCAAAAACTCATTCAATTATTGTCAATCATTAGTATAGAAAAATGCACCTCATGAGGAGTTGGTGAATTTCCCTAAGCCTAATTGGACTTGGGATACCATCTGCTTAAACAAAAGACTTTCCTAGTATATTAAACTTAGAATTTTAACAAGTAATATTCTTAAAATTGACATGTTTTTTATGTTCTTAACTGAGATTTAACATACTCTTATGCTAATCCAACAAAAAGAACACTCATTAAAGTATCAATCTCTAGTGTTTTGTAAGGTAAATATTATATTCATATATTACTCAAAAATCAATTATGTGAATCTTTCTAGAATTTAAATTATTGAAAAAATATTATCCACCTTAGATCTACTAATCTTAAAATTTCTATAACTAAAATTCGATTTGATTTTACTAAGGCTGTCCAAACAAAATTGAAAAATAAAACAATAAACCCAATTGAATTAAAAAGGCAAATTTTCTAAAATACTATAAAAATTTATACAAATTAAAATTCACATCAATTCTAGCATAATAACTTAACCCATACTTAGATCCAAATTAAAACATGAATTTATTTTATCTATTGGTCAACAAAAATCAAGAAATTAGAAAACATAAATATGAGAAATTAAAAAAGAATATAAAATAAAATGCTTAGTGTGGCTTTTGATCCCTCTTTTGCAAACTCCTTTTCCTATTTGGTTATTTGTGTATCCCCTATTTTTGATTTCTAATCTTCTTAGTGTGAATGTTTTTGTGTGTTTGTATATTTTTATTTTACTTCTCAGAAAAATTGTGTTTTTATTTTTTATTCTCTTCTTGTTTTCTTTCTTTGCCTTATTTTTTGGGGGATTTGTGTTTTGGTGCACTCACCCCAAAATATTTAAAAAAAGATATCACATCTTGTAATATTTAGAAAAAAATACCCCAAACTTTTAACAAATTCAAATTTGTAATGCTCAAATAGAGTATTGCCAAATTATCATTAACAGATTAAAATATAATCTAGCTAAAACTCTCCTATCACCCTCAGCTGACACCCCTCACCCTCTCCATCAACCTCCTGAAGCTCGGCCATGAGCCTCACGAGCATGTCGTCAAACTCCAAAAGCTTGTTGAGCTCAACCACGAGCTCTACATTGGAGCTCGTGGAGCTCAACCACGAGCTCTACATTGGAGCTCGTGGAGATTCGTCGAGCTCCACGATAGAGATAGAGGAGTTTCATCAAGCTTCATGATGGTGCTCAAGAAGTTACATCATGAAACACATGGAACTTCGTCAGGTTCCACAATGGAGCTCCATTAAGCTCCACAATGGAGTTTGCTGGAGTTCCTCAAGCACTATCATAGAGCTCGAGGGACCTCCTCGAGCTCTATCATGGAGCTTGTGGTCGAGCTCTAGGAGCTTGATGGAGAGAGCAAGAGAAGAGGGCAAGTGAAGAGGGCAAGGGATGAGTGGTGAGGGGAGTTGGGCAAGGGGCGAGTGGCATCGGGCAAGGGGCCAGGGGCATCGAGCGAGGGGTGAGGGGTGTCAAAAGAGGGGTGAGGGGTGTCGGGCAGGATGATGAGAGAGTTTTAGTTGTATTTTGTTTTAATTTGTTAAGAGTAATTTGGGGTTACTCTATTTGAGTGCACTAAATTTTAATTTGTTAAGATTTTGAAATTTTTTTCCAAATATTAAAAGATGTGTTCCTTTTTTTGAAATATTTTGGGGTGAGTGCACCAAACACAATTCCCCCTAATTTTTTTATTTCTAGGTGCTTTCCACTTTGTTGCTTCCTTCACTTCTTGTATACTGCTTCTTCGTGTTTTTTTTCATAGTGTCTCCCCCATCTTTTATTTATTTACCCTTCACATTTATTATTTTTTGTATTGTTTGCATCAATGTCATCTCTCCAAGTCAAAACCCCTTAGCCTTTGTATCCATTAGTTTCCAAGTCAAGCCAAAAAACAATCAACTCCCAATCTAAATTTAAACATTATTTTTAACTATGTATCTATTTCAATTCTCCTTGCTTGTGTGTGTGTGTATTCTTCTTTTCTTCATATTATGCCCACTAATACACAGACACACACATATATGACTAGAAAGGTCTATCCACTTGGATAACCAAATAAATAGTTGTTGTGACTTCAATAAGCAATTTTAATTCCCTTAATATGGTGGCTCAATTGTTATACAAAATTAATCCAAATTAAGTGTTTTATTCTCACAATATCATTTGAAAAAAAATTAATTGAGGCATTGCTAAAAAATAAGTAAAGTATGAAAATATACATAAACACTCAAAAATAAGACTTTGCTCTTTCTTTCTTTTTTTTTTTTAATTTAGCTTAAAAGAGAAGAATAACTCAAGATTTCTAGAGTTATCACCACCTCGAACTTAACCCATTGGTCATCTTCTAATAATAAAAAATAATTACCAAAGCATACCCAAGTAAAGATAATCATGTTCAATTAGTTACAAATATGTTAGATTATTAGTCATCATAATTTGAAGATAACAAAAAAGAACAAAAGAAAAACAAAAAAAAATCAAGATATGTGCAAGATCAATAGGACGTATCTAATGTAGATATCACCATTTCTTAAAACTATTTTTTTAATTGATTTTGAACCAACGTCTAGAAGGTTTCAAAGACCGTCCAATGGAGAGATGCATATCAAATCAAAGAAAAAACACTCACACTCTCTTCAATAATGAAAAAAAAAAAAAAGAAAATACCAAGGTATGTGAAAAATATAAGTGGATTGATCTATTGAAATTCTCTATGATTGCCTGATGCCAATTTCTGAAAGTTGGTATATTGAAGAAGATGGTAACATCATAACTAATATTTTGCACCTTTGTCTATCTCACATTCATATTATTCTAATTGAGAAATAAATTAAGCTCTACCTTGCTTGGTACACTAGATAATTTTGCATTTATTGGATTGATATTTGTATCATTTGAACTTTTATTTTAGTGCATAGTTTGTAACATAAAGGTCAACATGTTTTTTCTCATCAATTGATAGTTTTCTAGAATAAAATGTGGTCTATTTTTATGATTTTAGTTCTTAATGTGTCTATATATCTTTGTGTGTAAGTTGGTTTTGGAAATGGGGTCACCATAGTGTAATTTTATGTGTTGTGTTGTGTAATCACCAAAAGTATGCATTTTGTATTGTAACATGTGGAACATCTGTGTGTGCATGTTTATGATGTGAAATTTTAAGTATTGAAAAATTGTGTCTGTGTGTGCGTGTGCAAGTGTGCATGTGAGTGTTGATTGGTTGTGTGATTGAAAAAATAGGACATTTCATATTATTGCAGTGTGAAATATATAAAAAAAGAAAATTTATGCATATTTTGTTCACTAATTATATTAGTTCTCATATTTGTATATTATATTGAATTTTGTGCTAATATTTCTATTCTTGCTAAGTTTATGGACTATGAATTTTTTTTTATCTATTGAAATTTACTACATATTATTCTCAGTTTGATAATTAATCATGTAATGTGTAAATTGTTTTTAAAACTAAAATAAACATTTTAATATTAAAAATTCTAAACCTTTTGCCAAAAGCATTGCTTGAGAACCCAACAAGTGATATAAGTGAGTGGTTATTTTTCTGCGGAGGCTTTTTCATGATCATAGAATATAGATATTATTTATTGATGGTTAAGTTAATCTCAACAAATTTCCCAATTTGAAAGAGAAAGCTCTTAGATCTTATGTTAAACAATGATTTATATCTTTCCATTAGAGGAGTGCTAAAACCCAAGTGTTTAATTGATGAGGATTGGTATATGGTATATCAAAAGGCTACTACCACCATTAGTTAGTGGGTCGGAGTTGGCACATTTTTACTCATTTGTAAGGATACACGAGTGGACATTATATATATAAAGAATATGTCTTGAATCAAGTCATTTACAATGAGGGATTTAATAAATAAGAGGTCTCGGGATAGAAGTGACATAACTAGGCATATGAATGTCTTTTGAGGACTGGTAAAGTGTCTTAATCTATGAAGATGCCCTTAGAATATGATTTTCAAGCTTTGATATTTATGAATTTGATTCTAGATTGTTGGGGAACCTTAGTGGTATCCTTGAGTACTTTAGTCACAAATGGTGTCTGAACTATAGATATGGTTACCAACAACTTGTTGAGTGAGGAAGAGAGTAAAAAAGGAATGAAAATCTTTTCCTAAAGTCCTCATTTTGGATGTGGAAAGAGCACTTATAGGTACCCGCGGAGAGATGGAAAAATCCATTATTCAAAGGGAAAGTTGAGAAGTAGGTAGGATGTCAAGTATTATCATTATAATAAGGTAGAACACATTAAAATCAATTATTATTCATAGAAGTGACTCTAGAAAAAGCATTAGAGAGAAGATGATAATAAGAAAGGGGCGGATACTTTTTTTTTATAAGTAATAAAGGCACTATATCAGAAATATATACACCGTGTTTACTTTTCTAAAGAAGCACATAATGAACCAAATACAACATAAATCTCCATTTTTAACTTCCTCACTATTGTGCCAATGTACGATGTTTTTCTTTTGTGTCATCTCATTTTTCTTTCCCTCTAGATGTAGTAAACTATTATAACAAATATAGCTTTCCTTAATTGGTTCATACTTGAGAGTCCAGCATGTTGTTTTTTCATTCTTTTAATCGTGTTGGTCAAAAAAAAAAATCTTCCTTTGATTCCCACCCTTTGTTTCACTACTTCCAAGATTTTCCTGTAAAATTCATACTGAAAAAATATGTACTAGATGAATTCCGAGCTATCATAGAATTTTCATTTAATGTTGTTTTGGGTAGAAAATAATTTGTCATTGGTTCATAGTGTAAATAAAAAAAATTATGTTCTTTTTTTGAATCAGAAAATATTGCTTTTTGTAGAAGATTTTTTACAATAATGTTAATCTATTCTAGGTAGACTAGTATAAAAATCAAGGGAAGAAATATATAACTAATACAATATTTTTAATCAAGAGTTTTTAAATAATTATGCTAATATGTTCTAGGTAGTCTAAGTATAAAATCCAACTAAATAAATATACAACTAATACAATATATTTATCATTGGATGGTTATATATCATTGACCTTTCATTCTCCATATTTAGTCTAACCCATTTTTCTATCCAAAGGTAGATCACATGTCTGGAGATATGATTTTGCACCTAGATTGTTAATTGTTTTTGTATAACCTAGAGTAGTTGGAAATCTCTATGAGATAAATAATTCATAGGAGTCAGCAACAATGCTTCCATTTTTGCCCCATCAGGTGATTTAAAGCATGGCATGTTTGGTCCCTTTAGTGGTTTTATTCAAATAGTCCCTAATGGATAGGAGAGACTTCTAGAATGTAGTTCTTTCTTTGGATGTCTGGCTATCTTATATATGAAGGTGATGCTATTCTTGTTTGTGATTCTAGCTTCGCAAACTTGGTAAGTAAGGATGTTGAATAAAATGAGTTTTTCAACTATTTTTTTTCATGTCACCCCTCACTTTGACTATTTTTAAATATACACACATGGTGATCAAGATATTGTTAATATGGAATAATGTAGGACCTATAAAAATAAGAAACACTAGAGTGATATTGCTTTAGATGGAGATCAAATATCAATTAGTGATAAGAGATGTCTATGATGTTATATATACTTGTGTAAACAGAATCTATATAAGTATGCTGAATCATGTAGGTTATTTGTGCCATTCTAGTCATATGTACTAAAAACTAGTCAAGGATTCAATAGATTTTTAGAAAGAATGAAAAATGCGAGTATGTTTTATGCCAACTAGGTAAGAGTATATAAAAATCAAAAATATATCATAGAACAGAATGATAATATATATAACATTGGAGATAAAATCATATTGACAAAGATCTTTCGTTTCTTGTTACAAGGCTAATATTGCCTATTTCATGTGAGTCCTCTATTAATGGATTTTCTGAATGTATAAATGGGAAGAGACATAGAGTAAAATATATTCTCACTACCTTTTAACGAGATATAGCATTTTTTATCTTATTTAAATCCATGTCTTATTCATACAATGTAAGGAGATAGTTATTTCATTAATAGTAATGATGAGTTTCAAGCAAGTTATGTGATACTTATCTCAAGACCAAAGATCAATTTCTCAAGCTTTTAAAGATGTTCTACAAGCATTGAGAGAGAGAAAAAATCAATAGAAATTTGATCTTTATATGCTCTAATAATATGAGAGAGTATTAAGGATAATTTGAAATTTGTTGTAGATCTAATGGAATTAGTTTCAATAGGTTACCAACTTACATATAAGAGATGATCAGCATGACTATAAAGATGTGCTAAACCATTGATGAGTAGGATCAACACATTATTTATCATACTCATCTTCTTTAGAAGTTTTGGGAGGAAGCTATGCTTTTGACCATATATTTGATCAACTTGTCTCAAAATAGCCATCATATATGATGATGCTCCAAACTAGGGTTGGACTAGAAAGGAGATATATTATGCTCATATAAGAATCTTTAGTTATATGCCTTCGTTTACACCTTGATAAATGAATAATTAAAGTTGGATAAAATTAAAAGACTAAAATTTTTTGCTCATGGTCATCAAAAGTTTGAGTACAAGTTGTTAAAGTTGATAGCTATAAAGATTGATCATAGTATGGATATCATCATTGTTAAGGCCCAACACATGGATGTTGGGTATCATAGTAGAGATTTTTTAGGATTGGTTAATACTTCTAAAGTTGTAACTAGTATTCACTATCCCAACTTGGTTTTGTGAAGTCACGACTTGAATCCTTAGGATTCAAGTCGTGACTATGTTTTTTTGATGTCATGACAAGAATGAATTTGAGGTCATATTTTTTGGTGTCGAGACTTAAATGGAAGTCAAATTCATATATTCGATTTCATGACCTGAATTGTGATGTCATGACTTGAATGAAGTCATGACCTTTTTTGGAATCATGACTTGAACAAATTTAAGATTTGAATAGAGTCACAACGTGAATTATATAGTTGTGACTAGAATACTTAAGGATTCAAGTCGTGATCATATTTTGTGATATCATGACATGGATGAAGTCACAATATGTACTTTCCAAAATTTTGTTTCTATTTAAGTATTTGTAAATGTAATAGAAAGGTGTGAGAAAAGTGAAACATCATAAGAAAAGTATATTTCCTCTTGTAATTGCATGTACTTGCTCCCCTTGCCTTTATTTTCTTGTGTGTGTGTGTGCTTCAACTTTGGCAGCTCTTTCTTCCTTCTTGAGACCCCAAATTTCCATCTCTTGGACATTTGTGAATCCATACATCGGGTATCAGGATGTTGTTTGTTTGATATCATGGTAATTTTGGTATCAAGCAGAATTTGAATTTTGGTATTGGAGGATGATTTGGGTATCTACATTGAGGATCAAATGAATGATTGTTTGCTTTAAAATTAAGAATTCTATCAATCATAATTCCTAGATAGCATTTAGAGTTGAGATTAAGGGGTTTTTGGGAGAGTTTCGAATTCTTGGAATTGAAGATAGAGGATGTGTTGGTTGGAAAAAACTATTAGTGTGTCGTTAATGATCTAAAGCCAACTTTAAATGATAAAAAATTATAGATAATATCTATTGAGTTTGTCAACTAGGATAAACTTAATTCAAGAGCATGCAGTATTATTCGATTGTGTTTGGCATATGTGATTTTTGTGAATATTTTTGTTGGTGAGAGAACAACAAAGGATATGTGGAAGAAACTTGAACTTCTCTATTAGGGAAAATTTTTGGTCAACAAGCTCTTCCTAAGGAAGCTATATAGATTATGCATGGAGGAGGCTTATATGTTTTCTTTACATTTACATGAATTTCATATATTGATCAGTCAATTCTCATCTATTGGCTATGAGATCAATGATGATGATAAGGTAGTAGACTCATTCTATATTCACTAACTACTTCATGGGATAATTGATTATCACCAATTATAGTTGTGCAATATGATTTACCTATAAGGTAGTAGTCTCAACATACTGTCTCATGATGAGAGGAGGTAGAGTATGAGAAAATACTCAAAGGAAGTTTTGTATGTGAATGAGAGGACATAAGACAGTAGTGAGGAATGTGAAAGTTTAAATAAAAGAGGAAGCATGAAGATTGTGGATAAGCTTGAAATGTATTATTACAATTGTGATAAAACTAAATACTTCAAGAGGAATTGTTGGAACAATCCAACTCAGGTGAGAGCTAACTTGGCAAACAAGCAATTATTCAAGAGAGAGATACATTTTGTAGATACATATGTTTCTAATATTATATGAGGACTACTAGTATTTTGACATAGATGCATCATATAAATATGATGCACTATTAAAACTAGTTTAGCCAATATGAGTCAAATGATGGAGGAATGATGATTATGAAAATTAGTTCGATAGCGAAATCTAATTGTGGTGAATGCAATGATGGATGTTGCTATTCGATTTTTTTTATGACAAGTCTTGCAAGATAATTTAGAGAGCATTAATAATTGCTCAAGGAACAATGTTTGCCCTATAAGAAAAATTACAAACAATGATGCTTCAATTACCAACACTTTCATTAAAGCATCATCAAATAGAATGTTACTATGATGCTTATAGAAGAGCATCATTGTATAGTTAAATTTCATATTTCTAATGTGCTTTTTATAAGTATCACTATTTTTTAAAATTTTTATTGTTTGATAATTATATATTTTAAATTTTGCAAGTACTTTTTATCAGCATCATTGAAGTATAATAACTTAGGCTTAAGAATACGTTATTATGCATATTGTGATGCTTAGACCCATGGATAAACATTTAGCCCTGAAGAGTCGAGGACCCTAAGTCAAGTGAAAGGCATTTCTAATTTATGTTGAATTTGGTTTGCTTAGATCAATGGCATGTTAGAGTATTTCTTTTTCTTCATTCTACCAATTACTACTGATCATTATTCAACTTTGAAACCGAGGTACTTACTTGAAATTGTAGGTTTTATGTTTTGTTATTTGTTAAACTCAAAATGAATGCTATTAATTTTTGTTTTGATTGTTACTTTTTTTTTCATTTATAACACTGAAATGGCTAGAGTTTTCTATTTTGATTGTGGCAGCGATTATTTTTTGGGTGTGAGTTTTCTATTTTGATTTTATTTTCATTTATTAAACTCAATTAACTCAATGGACCCAATTATATGAGTTTTATGTTTTAAATTAGCCCTAGTTAATGAAATATTTTTTTTAATCATAGTATTTGATGGCTGCCATAATTTTCTATTTTAATTGTGCAATATTGACTTTTGTTAAACTGTAAAAATAAGTTTTCTATTTATCACATATACTTAGTGTCACATTCATAATCACATTTAGTATGTTGATAAGAGGCTAGTATGATAATAGTGGTAGTGGTGATGGTGTTAGCTATGATTTCAATATAAACATTTTCAGTGGTTAATCATTATTTTTTATATTCATATATCATGTTATAAAATAATATATAAAGTATCATAATATGTAATTTTATTTTCTACAATATACTATCATTATAAAAAATATCATTTTTTTCTGTCATGATTTAATTGTGGATGATAATTGTTGGAACACTTTATATGAAAATATGATTGAGAAAAAAAATATACAATGTGAAAGAGATCCATGAAATGCTATTTCTTTTTTTTAAGAAACATTTAGCATTTAAATTCTTTAGAATTCAATCAATTTCAAAGTATTTGTTGTACATACTTTATAGTTATACATTATGTTTTGATTATGAACCTACTGTGATGAATGGAGCATTAGGCCCTAGAGCTACTATGATCCTACTTTTTAGTTATATCATTATTGAGAATGACTCAATGGTGAGAACTACTTTGTATGCCATTAGGACAAGAGATCCTTTACTCGACACTTCAACCTGTTGTTCTGTGTCCAACATAAATATATCAAATAGATTAATGGCATCATATATATTAGGTAATTAGACCCTAGACCTAAGGTTTCTTAAAATTTGAGTATTTATTCTATTGAAAATAAGTTGGCTTTAATTGGACAATCGAACTGCTAATAAAATTCTTATCGGGACAATATCGAGACTCATGTCTATTATATTACTTATATGACTCTTTCACTTATGGATCTTAATTGATAGAATAATTGAAATGTTTTCATAACATGAAGGCATGAAGTTATGGTTATTTTATAGTATCATGATTTTATGTTATAAAGAGATTAGGCTTAAGTTATAGTTATTTTAAGTGTCATGATAATGTATAGTAGAAAGAATAAGATGGCAAACAAAGTTACAAAGATGTTTTAAAGTCGCAACCTCATGCTAAAGAATCGAAGGTAGAAGTCATGAATTTCATTGAAAAGTCACGACTTCTTACTTAGAGCAATGCAAGGTTGCTCAAGTATAAAAGGGAAAATTAGAAAATTATCAAAAAATCTCTCTTCTTCTCCATCTTCCGCACAAAACAAGAAAAAGCTAGGGAAACTATATACCTTATGGATGAATTTCGCACTCTATGGAGGTTCAACAAACAAGGAACGGAATTATGACCAATGTCAATGACTAAAGTTAGGAGTGCGATTGTGACTTTCAAAACCTTTTACTCTAAAGATAAATCCAGAAATTTATATTAAATTTGTGTGATTTAGGATTTGTATTATTTGGATTATATATCTAATCGTGTGACATGATTAATAAAATATTAGTTTGCATATATTTTATATTTATGGATATTGATAGATGGTAATTAAAATAGAACTCAAATTAGTATTTTGACTAATGGTAGGTTTGTAAAAAGTTGTGTTGGTAGTTGGTGATAGAAAATCTATGAGACTTACTTGTGTATATGATAGAATGCTATGATAGCCATTCACATTGTGATGCATGAGATAAACTGATAAAGGAATAGATTATTGGGTTTATCCGGGTTGGGTATACAATTGACATTAAATTGGTTTTGGAAAATCAATTTTAATTAATAATTAAATTTAGTTTATTTAATTTAAATTGATTCAATTTGTGGCATGTTTAGATTTAATAAAGTCGTACATGTTTTATTAATATTTTATTTTGATAAGTTGTTTGCCATTAAAGTGATAACATAAAATATTGGTGTATATCATTATTTAATAAAATAGAAGTGATATTTTGATTTTAGGTGGGAGGTATTTGCATGTGAAGAAGGGGCAAGTGCGAGAAAGAAGACAAAATAAATAGAAACAAGAAAAAAAATGATTTTTATATGGAAGAAATATTACTTTTAGAATACCAAAGCATGTGTTTTGAAAACGAAATCCAAACCTTAAATTTTCTTTAGAAAATTGAAAAGAAACAGGGAAAAAATATGTCTATATATGTTATAAAGGTTTATATGTAAATATTTATATATTTACAACACTACAAGAACTAAACTATTTAGAAATGTAAAATTGAAATGCCTAAATCCGTTTCAAAAATTAGGAATGGAATTGAAATAGATTAGAAACAAAATAAATAAAACTAGGCAAAAACTGAAACATACAAAATTTTTGTGGCTATTTAGCAACAGAAAATTTCAAGTTTTTTATTCCGTCGATAAATGATCCACAAAGTAAGAAGCAGATATACTTGTGTGAAATTTAGCAATTAAAATATTTGCATCCGTTAATAATCAAAAATGAAAATTGTATCCATTTCTATTATTGTTAGAGGTTTTTTAATCTGTCACTATATAAATTTAAATGATTATGTCAAGGAAATTCATTTTGTCATATTTTTAGCGATGCAATTAAATTCCATTGCTAAATTACAATAATTAATTTTTGAAGACCACTTCAAATTTTTGAATTGTTCTTAGGGCTTTAGGGATTTATATTATATACTTGTATGTAGTGTATTCTGGAAGACCTCCATTTGTGCATTTTCATGTTACCTATAATCTTTTTCTATTTTTAACATTTATATTGATTTCTATCTGATTGTTTTACTGAATTATTATAAATATAATTTATTATAAATTGTTTACTTCTTTTTTTACATTTTTTCCTTAGACTTTTATATGTAATTTTTTTTTGTAACCTAATTGATTTATTAGAGTTTTGTGTATTTTTTTATTGACATATAGTTAATATCACCAAATTTATATTACATTTAGTTTCATTACTAGAATTAAATGATATTTAATAATTTCAAAATTGAATAACTCATATTAATGGCATAACTTTAACAATAAATAATTTATAATAATTAAAATATTTAATAAATGTTCATTTGTAATAACAATAATAATAATAATAATACTATAAGTAGGGTATGCAATTAGAATAGTTAAATGTAACAAATTGAGAAAATTACATGTGAACAATATGTCTTTTCTGATTTTAATCCAAAGTTATCTAATACTTAGTTTACTACAACTTATTTGTTTGATTTATACAATTTCATAAAAATATTACTACATCTTTATTACAAACATATCTCTGTATATTTATTATACTTCCAAAAATATTAATGTTATGTGTTACAGGAATAGAAAATATTATATGACCGAATCGTTAATGGATGAATGTAAGACTAAAAAATGGGTTTTTAACAGATGAAATTGTAAATAGGATTGATGAATTTATTATATTAACTAAAAATAGGCTGAATTTATGGATGAAACAAAAATAAGATGTCCATGTAATGCTCTTTAATGTCAAAATCAATGTTTCTATGATGTGGATATAGTGCGATATCATCTTGTAAAAAATAAATTTGTTAGCGAATTTTATGTTTGCTATAAAGATGGGAAAATAGTTGTCCCACAAATAACTAAAAATTATATACATAGAAATATTGATTCAACTGATCTTATAAGTCTTTAATTAAATCTAGATAGCATTGATTATATCCCAAAATCATTAGAAAGATAATTTTTTGAATCGCTAAAGGCTTAAGAAGAAGAGATTTGGGAAGGTAATCTATATGACCACTCAAAATTATCGGCGGTGGCCAAACTAATGAATTTAAAGGCAAAGCATCATTGTTCAAAAGGCGTTAAGATTAAATATGCTAGTTGTTATCTGAATCATTACCAAAGAATAATGTCATACCATATAGTTTTTACAGCACAAAGAAGTTAATGCAAGGTTTGGATTTTTCAATACAAAAAATACATTATTGCATTAATGGATGCATGATATATTTGGGCATAGACACTAAAGCTATTGTATATAATTTTTATAACTATCATCAGTACAAAAAAATACATAATGTAAAAGGAAAAATAAAATATTTCTCATAAAAAGATTTATTATTTCCCATTGACTCTTTGTCTACAAAGATTATTTATATCTAATGCTACTGATAATGATATGAGTTGGCACAAAGATCATATTATTGAAGATGGCGTAATGTGGTATTGCTCAGATTTTTCTTTTTGGAAATATTTTGATGATTGTCATCCATCATTTGTAGATGAAATCAAAATGTTAGATTAGAGCGGTACACAAATAGATTTTAACCATTAGGAAAAATATGGCAGCAATACTCTTCATGACTAATTATTGTTATGCCTTATAATTTATTTCAAGAGAATAACATGGAAGTTCATTCAATTGTTTGTGGGGAGATGATAATCTTCAAACTTTACTTGGTGAATGTGAAAATTATTTGGACATTGATGATGGCAATGTTGAAAAAGATAATGAGGATGAATTAATTTCAGAAAAAGATGATGAATATGTAGATAGAGATGATTTCTTAGAAAGATTTTATGATGACTATAAATTTATTGACTGCCTTATTATTTTATCATTCTTATTTTATAATTGTTAAAAAGTGGATATTAAATTAAAATATTTTAATTGTTTTTTTAATGCCATTGTGTTTTTCATTGAGTAATATTATTATGACATTTCATATAATGTTTTTATTATCTCTATATATTTCGATATTTATGAAACTTGATTCAGGTATGAGAGGTAATCATTAATGCGGCTGAGATTCTCAAAGTGTGGGGAGGGGTAGAGGAAGTCAACAAATAGTTCATTGAAGAAGAAAACTTCATGTATTCAGTGATGACAAAACTATAAATATCTTTTTGCATTCTCCTACATGTATGGAGGAAACTTTGGCATCACCTCATCATAGCATACATTAATTTACTATCACAGATATTCCATTTTTGTCTCATTTTTCACCAGAAGATACTGATAATTTTAGTCAACCTATCATAGGAAGCCCATGCATTAGTACTACAACAATGACACCTATTGGATATTCATAATCCTTAATTTGTATGCCAAGTAATAAGAAAATCTTTATTCAGCCAATAATTGACAATAAATAGTTTGTAGCATTCTTAAATTTACTACATTCATTATTTATCATTTTTCTTTTTTTTCATTTAAATTAAATATAAAATGAAATGTGAATGAAAATAAAAAATATATCACAATTTTTAAATTTATGTATTTTACAATAATAATAATGTATTATATTTCTACTAATTGAACATTATCATTAATAATATTAAAAGTAAATTTTAACTAAGTAGCGAAAAAAATATGCATTTTGTTTATACGTATATGTACATGATAATTTTAAATTACTTACAAGTTTATTCCTTCTAATTCTCATGCAATCGGGAAGATATTTAAGGTGAAACTAGTTATTGAGGGAATGAAATAGAGCCAAGTGCCCCCAGGATGAAAGAATTTTATTGGGAAGAATTTGAGGTAAATCATTGATATATTTACTTATTTTTCATATTATGTATACTATGATATACTCTTAAAATTAATGCATTATAATGTATTATTACTTTATTTGGTTTTGCAAAAAAAAATTAAAAATGGAATAATGCTTTGGTGGTATTCATGAAGGACACATAGAAACATGTGACAGGTGTGAGATACAATGACAAGCTTGGCAAAAAGTGCGGTAAAATTATAAAACATAATTGTATACCCCTTGGTGTTTGGATAAAGTAGTAGGATTACTAGAATAATGAGGAGTTCAATGCCTTGTCCCAAAAGGCCCCACACAAATGTCGATCAGTAAAAGCGAGTGAAGAACCACGACCTTCAAAACATATTGGAGGTTCAAAGACTATATGCCAACATTTAGTAGATATGGTATACCTATCATTTATTTTTTGTTATTATTCATATTTTATAATCAAAAAAATAATATGTCATAAAGAATGATGTACCTTAATAGTAACTAATTTTTATTATGAGACTGAATTAAGATGTCCATTGACACTATTTGAGATATTTAAGCGAATGCACAAGAAGAATGATGAATCATTTATGGACAAACACTCAAATGATATTAATGTGAGGTTCTCATTTTGTAATTGTAGTTTAAATTTATAATTAAAAATACTTAAAAAATTAAAATTAATTATTTAGCAAGAAATGTAAATAAAATGCAAACTTAAATATATTATTTTTACAATAACTAATGATTTATTTTGTATAAACTCATTAAATATAATTAGTAAATTTTTTTTTTAATATTTTGTAGTAGGGAGAGAATAGTTTGTTTTGCTAGTATAAAATTTTTATTAATATAGCAATTGATATGTTATGTTTTATTTTAACAATTATAGAATGCTATTGAAAATATGGTTGCAATTGATTCACAATTGACATATCCTTCTACAGATGCATAAAAGAATGATGTTGTGCATATTACCTTAAGGTTGTCGGAGTCGAGCCAAAAAAATGGCAAGTGTACAGTCTAAGTACTGATGCTTCTACATTTTATCGAGGTTATATTTGGAGTTCTTCATTATCATCCTCCAATTATAATAACATGTTTGATGAGAGCTTTTGCAAGGAGATGCAAGATATTCAGAATTCATTGCAAAGGAAAAATGAGGAGATGCAATATAAGAATAAAGAGAAGCAAAAAGAAAATGAAGAATTAAAAAAAAAGAGGCTGAAAGATTAAAAAGAGATAAGAAAATGCAACAAAATATTTTAAAGTTGTAAAAAATAATGTGCAAGTTGTCAGAAACAACATCTATTTTTTATCATTCTAAAGAGGATTCATCTAAATCTCCAGAGTAAAATACTTTTGAGGAGAAAGACTCGTAGTTATTTTTGATTTGTTATTAATTTTTCGTAATGCTTGTATTTGATCTGAATTAATGGTTTTGTGTTTAAGGTATTTTAATTTTTGTTATAAATTATTTATTGAAAGTTATGGACATTTATTTTTGTTATATGATATTTTATCTTATGGTGGATGTTATGTGAATATTATTTGATAAATAATATGTAGATGTGTTTATTTGGTTTCAAGTCATATAGTTTCTAAATGTTATTAAATATTGTATGTAGCATATAAAACTTTATAAATACTACTTGTACTTGTTGCATACAATAGAAATGGATTTTTCCATTTCTAAATCAATTTCTAAATAGAAATGGAGTCATGCATGCTTTATTGATCTATCGCTCTTTTAGAAAATAATAATATATTTCTAATATTTTCGTCACAAAATTAGAGATGGAAACCAAGATACCTTTGCCGTCACAATATATAATGATGGATTTTTCTTGTCGCTATTTATAGAAACGTCATTATGTAATTTTTTTTTTGAAAGTTTAGCATGGGTGATTTTAAATATGGAACTACTTTATTTCTAACTCCATCGCTATTCATCCATCGTGATGAAATTAGAAATGGATACGGGCATGTATGAGTAAAGGATTTCTAGTAGTAAAAACTTATAAATATATTTCTATATATATAAACCTATATAGAATACACACACACGCACACACGGAGACACACACACAGATGTATATATATTAATATGCTATATAGGCTTATATATAATTATTTTATATATTTAAATAATATATTTATAGATGTGTGTGTGTGTGTGTGTGTGTGTGTGTGTGTATGCTATATAAGTTTATATTTAAATAATTCTATATATATAAACCTATAAATAAGTAAATAAATAAACATATATAGGTGTATATATAAATGCTATCTAGGATTATAGTGGTGTGTGTGTGTGTGTGTGTGTATTTAAATATTTATATATAAACCTATATAGTATGTGTGTGTGTGTGTGTGTGTGTGTGTGTGTGTGTACCTATAAATATAAATTTTTATTTATTTATTTATTTTTATTTATAGGTTTAATTTAAATATTTATATATAAACTTATATATATATATATATATGCTATTTAGGATTATAGGTGTGTGTGTGTGTATTTAAATATTTATATATAAACCTATATAGTATGTATGTGTGTGTGTGTGTGTGTGTATATACCTATAAATATAAATTTATATTTATTTATTTATTTTTATTCATAGGTTTAATTATAGAAATATTTATATAAAAACTTATATAGCATATATATATATATATATATATATAATTATATATAAAATTATAAAGCATACACACACACATACACACACACATACCTATAAATATAAATTTAGACATAAAAACACACGTGTAAATCTATAAATATATATTATTTAAATATATAGAAATATATAACTAAGTAAATTTATATTTATAGGATATACCATATACATACATACATACATACATACATATATGCTAAATTTAGGTTTACACACACACACACACACATATATTGAAATATTCATATATCAATAATTAATAGCATATATATATATATATATTATTTATTTATTTATTTATTTATTTATTTATAGATTTATATATGTCTGTGTAAATTTATATTTTTAGGTGTGTGTGTATATGTGTATTATATAGGTTTATATAAAAATATTTTCATATATTCACCTATATATATATATATATATATATAGATATAGTAACATATATGTATATATATGCTATATAGGTTTGTGTGTGTGTGTGTGTATATATATTTGATTCATAAAGAGTTATCTAAAAATGGATATGTAAACTTTGTGAATTGGATAACTTTATCAATTGTTTGATAACTATTGATTACTAGTGGAATCGATGTCTTATCAAAATGATCGATGATGCTCCCTTGAAAAAGTTTATAAGTTTTAATATTGTCAAATCCTGTTAGTGGATTATGATCTCGCATATCAAGTAAGTTAAGTAGAAAAGTCTCAAAGTAATAATAAAAGGATTGATTAAATTAGATTGTCATTGAGTTAATTCAATTAATGAGTATTTGTAATCTTAATATGCAAAGTTTTAATAAATGTTAAGTAACAAAAAGTATGAACTATTTTAAATATGTGAGAGAGTGTAATTATAATTATATAGTGGTGTAAATTATAATTAATATAAATTATTGTGTAAAATAAATTACATTGGGCACCCAAGATTTTATCTAAGCTATGGTTAATTCCATAGCATTATCTAAATACAACAAAGTCTTAAAATTTTTATCTGTTTATAAAATTTTAATTTTCATGATCAGAATAATTAATTTAATTATAATCGGATAATTTGATTTTGGTGTTAAATCAAATTAATTGATTTGCATTAAATTACTTATGATTATGTGTATATGTATTTAATAAATAAATTAAATATATAAAAAAAGAAGCAAATAGTTTGGTTTTAATAAAAATATTAAAATTTTAGTTTATAGTTTTAAAATTATAAGAATATGCAAGAGTTTGATTCGACAATGCTAATCCACTATAGTGTTGTCGTCTTCCTCACACCTATCTGGAATAGTGAGATATACGAGAAAGATCACTGGCAGAGCTAAGCTAAAGGTATATTTCTTCTTGTAGTATTTATGAATATAGGATTGTACCAAAGTAATCCTAACCCACAAGCATTATCCACTTGTTTTTTTTTTGAGTTCTTGAATCCCCAACAATGATATCAGAGAAAGAGGTTTATTGTGATATTTGTGGGTGCATGGATTGGTTTTTAATGTTTTTTTTTCTGAATATGTGCATGACATACCTAAACATAGACAATCTAGCCTTTATTGGCCAAGTTAGACAACCTGACTATGTTTATGGTCTGTGATATTGATTTTCATTTATGGGATATATTTTGTAATTGTTTTTTGTGTGTTTATTTCACATAGGGTTATAAATTATATCTCATTATTATTTTGTAATGATGTCAACTTAGACATTTGTTAACACAGTTGATGGAGGTGGTTAAAGTGGTTTATGATTATACCCATGGAAGCAGTCACGACCAATAGTAGTACTAGTGGTAGTTTCAGTTGTTGGCTATGATGACTATGAAAGTTGTCACACTTGTAGCAGTGTCGGTGGTGGTTTTAATTGCTAGAGAAGTTGACTGGAAGTTATGAAGGCCAATAGTAGTGCCAGTGATTGTTTTAGTTGTCAGGGATGGTGAAAATGGAAGCCATCATGGTCAACAACAACACAAATGATGGTTTCTATTGCTGATGATGGTGATTATGGAAATAGTAATAGCCAATAGCAGTGATAGTGATGGTATAAGTTTTTGATGATGATCATTATAGAGGTTGTCATGTCCAACCATGGTATTGAAGGTTATATTTGAAGATTATGATAACATATACAATTTCTGATGTGACTGATGGTGGAAGAATGTCTAGTGATTGCAACCAGTGGCAATGTACATGACACATCTCATGGTGGTTGAAACTAGCAATGGTGGACTCATGGTGGAATACTCTGATGATGGTGGAGTACATGGCCATGATTCGAGGGGGAATGAGGTTGCTTCCATTTTTTTTGTTACCTTGGACATTGCCTTAAGCATTTATAGTAAAATCATGCAAATTTGCCTGATTTAAGGCACTTTCTATAGGTTAGGTGCCTTATAACCTATATTTTCAAGGTGTTCAATATTTGAACGTACATGATACTTGGTCATCATGTATTTGTGGAACAGAAATATATGTGCTGTAGCATGGAAAATTATCTATTGTGGAATGGATATGTGTGTGTGTTGTGATGGGCATTTTGATAGCATTTATACACATGAAAACAAGTATGATAGGTTTGGACCGAAGGGAAAAAGTTAGTTCTTTGAAAATTCAATTTTTAGAATGCCACATTTTTAAAATCCTCAATTTAAAATATTCTAAGTGGGTGAGAGAATTCATTAAATGAATATCATTGTCTCCTCAGCTAGTTTGAAAATTTTGCAAGTCAATTAGCATTTTAGTCTTACCTTTCTCCTATTAAACTAACTGACTTGTTTATATTTTTAACACAAACCACCATAAAAAATTTTATGAATTGATTAAATAAGTCACTTCTCTATCTAAATGATTCTTTTGAGAATCAATTAGTTTAAATTTAGTTGATGGTTTACACTTAGTTATAAATAATAATGTCCTATCTATATGAGTCATTGCAATTATTTGTAAGACCAAAGATAAGTTATCAATTTAATCTTGTTTGGTATAGGCGCTATCTAGATACAAAATTAATAGAAATTGACATGTCGAAACATATAATGAACAATAGACGTTCTCCCATTGAGGCATACTATTTGGTGTCAGCTGAAAGTATTATATGTAAACTATCTAGAGTATTCATGGCTAAAAGAACTTAAAAATAATAAAAAAGAAGAATAAGAATTTTCAGAAATATATACTAGTTCCCACGATAGCTCCTAAGTCATGAGTGAGAGTTAAAAAGCCAAAATGAAAATATTTTTTATGCAAATAGTAATGATGCTAGAAGAAGTGGTGTCTAATTTATCTCAACAAAGTAAATAACCAATGTAAATCTCAATTACTAGAAGTTGAAATGTATTTAATGGTGTTATCTATGGATACCTGGCATGTGGATATGGGTTCCATTAATTATATCAACAATTATTTGTATAGTTCCAAGAAACTAGATAGCTAAGTAATAAATAGATTGATCTTCACATTGAAAATAGTATCAAGGCTGTCTATTAAAAGTAGGAGATTGCATGCTTCAATTTGAAAAAAAAAATGTTTTAATTTTAAAGGATTGTCTTAATATACTTTCAATCAAGAGAATCATGATTTTAGTTTATAGTTTAGTTAAAGATGTTTTATCTTTTTTATTCAATGATTTTGTAACAAATTACTTAAATAAAATAATTATCTAATATAGTATATTAAAAATAACCTTTAAGTTATTAAAAAATTTACTTATCTACTACAATAATATGAGTCGAATAGCATCAATACCTTCCCAAATAAAAAAAAATGACTTTTTGATTTGAACCAATCCTATCTTTGGAACTTACGCATAGGTCATATAAATTTAAAATAGATTTCAAGACTTATTAAAGTTGGACCTTTAGGTTCATTGAAAGTCAAAACATTTCTATCATGTGAATCATGCTTAGAATAAAAAAATGCCTAAATGGCCCATTGTGGAAAAATGGTATATATCCAAAGAGAGGCTACAATTGGTTCATTCTGATTTATGTGGGCATATGACTATCTATGAAAGATTTTGTTTTGAGTACTTCATCCCTTTAATTGATGATTACTCAATATATTGATATATTTATTTGATATGTCATATGTCTGATGCCTTTAATTGAAAAAGGCTACAATAATTATCTCAAAATACTATGATATGATAATGGTGATGAGTACCTCTTTGGAAAATTTAGGGACTGCTTATTGGATCGAGGAATTACATTCAAGTTGTCTGCACCTAGCACTTCACAGCAAAATGGTGTGGTTGAAAGAAAGAATAAGTCTCTTATAGGCATAGTAAAGTCAATGATGAATTATTCAAATATGCATGCTTCTTTATAGGGATGTATGTTAGAAAAAACAGCTTTATTTGTAAACTTGGTTCCATTTAAGTTGATTCCCCTCAACTCCAACTGAATTGTGGATTGAGCATAAGCACAATCTAAAACAAATTCATTTGTGGGGTTGCCCAACACATATGTTGAAAGAGAAGACAAATAAGTTGGAAACAAAAATAGAAATTTGTTTCTTCATAAGATATCGAGGGACTAATGGTGGTCTGTTTTATATTACAAATGATCACGAGGTCATTATTAATACTAGTGCTCAATTTCTAGAATATGACTATATAGCAAACCACAAGCACATAAAGTAGAATTATTCTAGAGATGTTAAGATGAGATAAGCTAATTCACACTCATTTAATAACAAAATGAACACCATAAGGTGATATCTTTGATATCTCATCACTTTATCATAATGAGAGAGCTATTTGTGATGGTATTAATATTAAACCTTATAATCTCATCATTGATGTGTTGGAAGTACAACTAGAAGATAGTGGTCATAATAGTTCAAAAGGATTAGCATATATATAGTGAGTCACTGAAATAATACAATCGAGAGGAGTCTCTCGTAATAGCGGGAGGGCTATTTATCAACCTACATTGTATACACTTTTCAGAGAGCCTTATATTAAAATCTCTAAAGAGCTAGATACTAAACTTGAAAACTATGATGAAACACTTTGAGATAGAGATGTAAAACATTGGAAAAGGGCTATGGAACCATAAATATAGTCGATACCATCTTATCATATTTAGGATGTTTGGAACCACCTGAATGGATAAAACCCATAAATTACAAGTGTTTATATATGAAAAAGAGAGGAATAGATGGTAATGTCGAGACTTGTAAAGTTAGGCTTGTCATACAAGTTTTATTCAGAAAGAAGGAATCCATTATGAAGAAATATTTTTGTCAGTAGCCATGCTGAAGGCAATCTAGATTCTCTTATCTATTACAACTCATTATGACTATGAGATTTGTAAAATTGACTTGAAGACAACATTTTGAATAGACAGATTAAAGAATATTTCTACATGATGTAACTATAGGGTTTCATATACAAAAGCTAATAACAAGTTGTATAAGTTGAATAAGTCTATATGCAGAGTAAAACAGACAACTAGATCTTAGAATACTCATCGTGATCAAGTTATTAAGTCCTATGTCTTTGATCAATGTCAGGAAGAGTATTGTTTGTATATAAACAGAGGTGATAACAATGTGATATTTAGTATTTGTATTCTTGGAATTATATGTTGCTATATTGCTCATTAGTAATAATGGGGGCTCATTAACTTCAGGTAAGGTTTGGTTATCCATTCAATTTGATATGATAGACTTATGAAAAGCTACACGTATTTCTTAGGATTAAGCATTTGTGAGATTTCAAGCGAAGAATGTTGAGCTTATCTTAAGTTATTTATATTGATCGTATATTGACTCGATTTAGCATACAAGATTCCTAAACAGGTTTTCTTCATTTCAAACATGCAATCACTTTATAAAAGAAATAATGTATCAAAACACCTAATAAGATAGAAAAAATAAAGGCAATTCCATATGCATCTATGGTAGGAAACCTCATACATGCAATGCTTTGTACAAGACTTGATATATATTATTTTGTTAGCATGGTGAGAGGATAACAATCTAACCTATGAAAAAAATATTAGACAGAGTAAAACATATAATCAAGTACTTGGAAACGACTAGTGATTAAATGTTATTATACCAAGCAGACAATCTTGTGCCTATAAGGTATATAGACTCAAATTTCTAATTAAATAGAGATATGAAAAAATTCACATCAAGTTTTGTGTTTACTATGGGAAGTGGACCCATAAAGTAGAAAAGTATCAAGCAATCTTATATTGTTGATTCCACTATGAAGAATGAGTATGTGGTAACTTAAGAAGCAGCCCAAAAAGTTGTATGGCTCAAAAAATTTCTAATGAATCTAGGGTTCATTTCTTCTATATGAAATTGTCATTATACTTTATTATGATAATAGTGGAGTAGTTGTAAATTCAAAGAAACCTAGAATCTACAAGAAGATAAAATAGATCGAGTATACATACCATCCAATGAAAGATATTGTGAAAATAAGTGATATGGTAATGTCAAGAGTAATATTGGAAGATAACTTGGTAGATCCTTTTATGAATAGCCTTCCAATTAAAGTATTTGACATACATGTAGAAGAGATTAGAGTCAGTTGTGTGGCATCATGGTTGTAGTCTAAGTGAGAGATTATTTGAACTAGTTTTTACTAAAAGTTGTTTGTGATTATATTTTATTATTATTTTTATTTATATCTCCTTGTCATTTTTAATATAAAATTATATAACGAGCTAAATTTGTGAAAATACATATATGTCCTTTATTCTATACTATAAATAATTTTGTGCATTGAGTTTGATTTATACACAAAAGATTGAATAATTAGTTCTTATATAATATGAGTTTATTGTTCATAATGTCGATAGAGTAAAATAATTTATTCGTAAGATTATAACACTAGATTTCAGTAGGTCAATCTTGACAATGATGAATAGAAAAGTTCTAACTTCTAATACTATTACACTTGGGTGTATTGAAATGAACCACCATGTTATATTTATTTTATATTGAATTGTAATATAAATACACAATTATTATTATAAATATTATTACTCTCATGTTTGAAGTAATTGATATTTGCATATACTTATTAGAAGTTGTTTTGATTCATATAGAATGTAGTCTAGAAAAAGATATGCAAACTCTATGAATTGGATAGTTTTAGCAAATATTTGATAAATATTAATTAATTATGGAATCTTTATCCTATCAAAAGAATTGATAATGTTACATTGAAGAAGCTTATAAATTATGATATAATCATACCTTATAAGTGGAATATATTCCGGCATATCAAGTAAGTTAAGTAGAAAAAGTCTCAAAGAAATAATAATGAAATTGATTGAATTAGATTATTAGCAAGTTAATTCAATAAATGAGTATCTGTAATCTTAATATAGGGAATTAAATAAGTGTTAAGTAATAAAAGACACAAACTATTTTAAATAAGTGAGATAGTACAATTATAATTTTGTAGTCGTGTGAATTATAATTAATATTAATTATTAAGAAAAATAATTTACATTGGGCACTCAAGATCCTTATTTAGGGTAAGGTTCCTTCTGTAATTAATCTTATCCAAATGCAATAAAAGACATCTTAATGTCTTTATTTATTTTGAATATATGTATATACATGATCTGGGATAATTAATTTAATTTTAATAAATTGATTTTGATATTAAATAAAATTAAATTGATTATAATTTTGTGTGTGTGTGTGTGTGTGTGTGTGTGTAAAATTATAAATTAAATCTTAAAAACAAAAGAAGTTGAATGGTTTGGTTTTAATGAAAATATTAAATTTTCAATTTTTGGTTTTAAAGATATAAAAACACGCAAGAAATTGGTTCAATGACGCTAATAATCTACTATAGCATCATCGTCTTCCTCAAACTTGTTTAGAATAATGAGATATAGTGTAGAATATCATAGGCACCACTAGGCTTCAGATAAGTTTTTTATTATTGTATTCACCAACATGTGATTATAATAAAATAACCCTAACGATCACATGTATTGTACAAATGAATTTTTTTTTGAGTTCCCGAATCCCCAGAATTATGTAGTATACGTTTGATTCCTATAAGTGAATGTAACTTTATACTTATAATTTTATATTTTAAAGTCATGACTTTTAATTTTTATATATTTTAAGCTTTGGAATGATCTATGAAACTTTGAGATTGTATGAATAAATGAAATCATATTGTATTGAATATAAACTTTAAAAATCAGAAAAAATCAGAAATTTATTTAATAGATTTTAATAAAATAAATTCTAGACTATAATTAAAAAAAAGATAGTTCAAATATAAAACATTAAAATACATCCCCCTTAGATTTTTAAAATATAACGATTTGTGGTTTGGGAACTAATAAACATAAACTGACTTTATAACCAACATGAATGAAGAGAAACTACAAGCAATTTTTTGGAATGAACCCCATGTGCCTCCGCCCCTGAATCAAAATGGAATACACAAGCGCTTCACTTTTATTTAATCTGTATTATTTCTAGTTAGCAAATAGAGACATCATTTGTTCGATGGGAGCAAGCAAAGTCTTTTTTACACGGGGCATAGATTGATCGCTTGCAAGCATGCATGCATATGAACGAGCATTCTCAATGAAGCTTGGGATAGCCAATTTGAGGAGGAGGAGGAGGAGGAGGGCTGTTGCAGTAGGAATTCAATGGATACTTCTGAATTCCCTCAAGTCCTACGACAAAACATTGAAAAATAAAAAAAAAATTACTCTTTTTCTCGTGGAGGCAAGAAACAATTACCAGTTGGGCATATCTTTTCAAGCTTAAGTCCTACACAAAAACATCAAAAAATTAAAAATAATCGACCAGTCTAAAATGTACTTCTTTTCTATTCTTGTTGAGGCAAGGAACTGTTGTTAAATAACAACAAATACTTGTTAAAAAAAGGATTTCTTAAGAGCAGAGAAGCACTTAAGAGAATGGAGTAGAAGATTAGAAGAAGAGATAGAGCTGCGCAACATAGAAAACCAAAAACAAATCAATTATCAAAATCTTCAGCCACTAGGTCAGAATAAAAAATCAGAGTTTATATATGACTCTAATAATTGATAAAAAATGATAAAAGAAATACTTTACAGCTGCCCACATTTAATAAACATTCATTAATGTCATAATAGTAAATTCACTCAAGGCCCATTCAGCTATATCGAACAGCCTGTCAACAATCCCCCCCATTTGATGTAGTTGAAATCAGTCCAAGCTTTTTTCTTAAATAAACCAGCTTTTCTCTAGGCAGTGACTTTGTAAATATATCGGCCACTTGCTCTTCAGTGCTGCAAAACACCGATTTAACTTCATTAGATTCAATAGCATCCTTAATGAAGTGATATTTTAAGCCTATATATTTAGTTTGACTATGCATAACCACATCACTCGCAATAGATATAGTCGATTGATTATCACATTGAATTTTAGTTGGACGTTTTAGTGGTTTATCTAGATCGCCCAATAGTTTTCTAAGCCATAGTGATTGAGAAGTTGTAACTGAAGCTGAAACATATTCAACTTCGGTGGTCGAGAGGGCAACTGTGGATTATTTCTTGGAGTGCCAAGAAATAGTCACAGTTCCCAAGCTAAATACATATCCAGTGGTACTTTTGTAATCCTCTAGACTTCCTCCCCAGTCACTATCACAGTAACCAGTAATTTCAGTGTGTTTGATCTTATTGTATTTCAAACCTAAGTTAATTGTGCCTTTAAGATACCTCAATATTCTTTTGGCAGCACTTAAATGTATATGATTTGGAACATGCATAAACCGTGATAGTAAGTAGACAGAATACACTATATCGGGTCTAGTTGCAGATGCATATAGCAAGCTTCCAATTAAGCTTTTGTATGTCTTTTTATTTACTAGTCTTCCTTTGGTAGACAATAACCTTTGATTCACTTCTAGGGGGTAGAGACATGTTTACAGTCGCTCATTCCAAAGTTTTTCAACAATAATTTTATGTATGTAACTTGAGAGATGGACACACCACTTGTGTCTTGAGTTATTTCAAGTCCTAAGAATTGTCTTAGGTTTCCTAGGTCTGACATTTCATACCTAGTTTCCATTTCTCTCCTAAAATTATTAATTAACTCAATGTAATGCTTGTGAAGATAATATCATCTACATATATGGAGACAATTAAAATTATAGAATGTTTATCTCTCTTAATATAGAGTGTAGGCTAACTCTTATTTCTATTGAATCCTTGATTCAGTAAGTAAGAATTAATTTGTTGATACTAAGCACGATGAGCTTGGTTTAACCCATACAAAGACTTATTTAATCTATAAACATAGTATTCACTCCCTTTTTTTACCAACCCGATGGATTGCTCTACATAGATTTCTTCCTTGAGTTTTTCATTTAGGAAGGCTGACTTTATGTCTAGTTGGGATAAATTCCAACCCTTTTGTCCAGCTAAGGCTATTAGAAGCCTTACGGTTTCTAACCTTGCTACCGGAGCAAAAAAGGTTTCATGGTAATCTATTCCGGGTTTCTGTGAGTAGCCTTTAGCCACTAATCAAGCCTTATATATAGGCTGATTTGAATTAGGTTTAGTCTTAATCCTATAGATCCATTTTACACCTATACTGTGTTTATTTGGGGGTAAGTCAACCAGAGTCCAAGTGTCATTTTTTTCAATGACAAACATTTCTGTCTGCATTGCTTTAATCCAGAATTGATATTTTACAGCCTCTTCATAGTTGAGTGACTCAACTAAGGCGAAATTACATCTCTGGTAAACCGTAAATATCCGGCATGTCTTTATGTTTTACAAGAGTATTTATTTTATTTGGTTCAGTTAAAACAGACATAAGTTCAGAATTAGAGAGTGATTCACAACTATATTCAGAAATAAATTCAGACTTCCATTCAAAACCATATTCAGAAGAAAATTCAGAAGTAAATTCAAAGGAAGAGTTGAAATCATACCTTGGAGTGCTTATTAATTTATTGCTAGCTGTAGCAGCTTTTGTACAACCATTTTTAATTCTAGAATTAACTTCATTAAAGCTTTCACCCCATTTGCTGTTTTCATCAATCAATATATCTCTACTCACCAGAAATAACTTAGTTTCTGGTGAATACAGTCTGTAACCCCTGGATTGCAAACTGTATCCTACTAAGATACACTTTATACTTTTTGAGTCTAACTTGGTTCTTTGTGCATTTGGTATATGAGAGTAACAAACACTCCCGAATACCCTTAGATGTTTGACACTTGGTTTTCTGCCAATCCAGGCTTGCACTGGAGTAAGTTTGTCTAGTGCATTAGTGGGGCACCTATTGAGCAGATACACTGATGTGTTCACTGCTTCTGCCCAATAAGTGTTTGGTAGATATTTCTAATTCAATAGTGATCTAGCCATCTCCATTATTGTTCTATTTTTCCTCTCCACAACTCTATTTTATTGTGGTGAGTAGGCAGTAGTCAATTGCCTAGCTATGCCGTTTATTTCACAAAATTTTGTACATTTTTGAGAGAGGAATTTACCTCCTCTGTCTGTTCTAAGTGTTTTTACACTTAGTCTAGATTGTCTTTCAACAAGGGACAAGAGCTTCTTTAAGCATTCAAGTGACTCAGACTTGTGCTTCAAGAAGAGAACTCATATGTATTTTTTGCAATCATCAACAAACAGTAGAAAATAGCTACTGTTGCCTAATGATTTCACTGACATGAGACCACATATATCAACATGCACTAGTTCTAAAGGTTCACAGGCTCTCTAGGTAGAGTGATTTGGAAAGCTCTTCCTAGTCTGTGTTCCAAGTGAGCACTCCTTACAAATAGGATTAGGAATGACAAGGTTTGAAGGCACTCGCTTCACCAGATTATTTTGAAAAATATTCTTTAGGCTTAAATAATTTAAATGCCCAAACCTTCTGTGCCAAAGAGAACCTACAGACTGGACATTCATTGATAATGCCATGTCTGCTCTCTTAGCAAATGTCAGTGGAAAGCTTCTTCCACTTGACATTTTTACTATCCATGAGGGTTGATCACTTCCATGATAAAATATTTCACATGTATTATTCTCAAATGATAGTTTGTAGCCTTTTTCAATTAAATGACCAACACTTAATAAATTCTAGTCCAATATAGGAACCATAAGCACATCTTTTATAAATTTAGTTCCAGTGCAAGTGGGTACTGCCACTCTGGCTTTGGCTTGTGCCTCAACTAATTCACCATTGCCTAATTTAACTTGTGAATTCACTACTGGAAGTAAATCTACAAATATTTCCTTATTTCCAGACATGTGATTTGAGAAACCACTATCCAAAAACCAGGTATTTGATGAAGGTATGTTATCTATTTCATTTGATTAAAACAGATGCTCTACAGAGGCTACTCACTCTGTAAAGCCAGCATTTTGTTTAGAGATTCTTTTACAGTCCTTTGAATTATGCCCAAACTTTTTATAGTTTAAGCATTGATTCTGTTTTCAAAACCAACACTCTATCGCAGTGTGGTTTGATCTCTTGCATATATTGCAAGAGTCATGTTGGTCCTTATGTGAGTCATTAGAGAGTATATAAGAAGAGTCAGATTTATTTTATTTTATTTTTATTTTTATTTTTATTTTTATTTTTATTTTTATTTTTATTTTTATTTTTATTTTTATTTTTATTTTTATTTTTAAAACCATACATTTGGCTTGTTCTTCTATTTCTTATGTCTCTGGATTGAACTTCATCTTTATTAGACTTTTCCTCTCATCTTGACTGCATTACAGTTTCTCCAGAAACCTCTGCCCTCTTCAATAGTCGGGTTTCATATGATTTTAATGAACTCAAAACTTGTTGGATGGTCAATTTTGAAAGATCATTGGTTTCCTCTATCACTGCCACATTGGCATATTTATCAGGCATACAGATTAATAATTTTTCAACTAATTGAGTCTCAAAGATATATTCTCCATGAATTTTAAGTTGATTAGCTATATCAAGGAACTGAGTTGAAAACTTAGTAAGAGAATCTGAGTTTTTCATACTCGGATATTTAAAATCATTTCTCAATGAGTGCAGAAGAGCTCCTCGAGCATTCTTGTCTCCTTGATATTCCACAATTAGGAGGTCTCATTCCTCCTTGGCTTGGGTACATCCAAGTAATCGGGAGAATATAGCATTACTTACATCCTATTGGATGAAAAGTAATGCTTTCGCATTCAACTTCCGTAATTCCATCTCTTATAGTAATTTTACCCTCCAAAACAGAGAAATTCGGGGCCTCTGCATATTTAGAGACCACAATTTTCCATATATCTTGAGAGATAAATAGGGTTCAAATTTTAAAAAGCCAATAATTAAAATTCTCACCATCAAACAAGTGAATATGAATTTATTCAGAGTTTGATGAGATTTTACCTTTTGAAAAGATATTTGATTAAAAAACAACTTGAAAATTTTGAACAGAAAGTTATGGTTTTGTAGGAAATATGTTTTAAACACCACGAAACCTTTAGATCTTAGCAGATCTAGTTAGATCTAGTGCTAAATCTTAAGTAATTCGTGAAAAATAATTAGGGTTTTCAAAGATCGTCTAATCTGGAGAAATTAAATTCGAACAATGTTCAAAGATAATTTCAATCTCAGCTAGAAATAGGGCTCTGATACTTGAATGTTGTTATATAATAACAAATCCTTATTAAAATAAGGATTTCTTAAGAGTAGAAAAGAACAAAAGAAAATGGAGTAGAAGAGAAGAAGAAGAGATAGAGCCGCACAACAGAGAAAACCAAAAACAAATCATTATTATCAAAATGTTCAGCCACTAGGTCAAAATAAAAAATCAGAGTTTATATATGACTCTAATATTTGATATAAAAAATGATAAAAGAAATATTTTACAGCTGCCCACATTTAATAAACATTCATTAAGGGCATAAGAGTAAATTCACTCAATGACCATTCAACTATATCGAATAGCCAATCAACAAGAACCATTACCAGTTGGGCATATCAGCCAACTACTATGACCTGCTAAAAAATAGTACAATTTTAAAATAATCTACACGTTTGAAATCTACATGTGACCCTTGTCATTTTCTGGAGAACAAGAAGAATTTCAATGAATAATAAGCAAAATAAAATGGAGTTGAGTTTTACCAAAATTAACTCGAGTGGCCTCACAGCAAAGCTTTGGAGGCTGTGCCGCAACAAATAGCACAACAGTGAGCACAACGCACTTTGATGTATTGCCAGAAGCCATTCCTCAAGCCCAATGTTGTAGCTCAGCACTGAACGTGTTCCAGTTATAAATTCTCTACCAATAAAGAATAGTTATCATCGCCTCAGATAATTCAGGAATAAAAATATGATATTATTCGCCACTAATGGATGAGTTTGATGCCACTTACATGGTGGGCTGATCACTTCAAGTTTCATGGCATTAAATATGATTAACTGATTGTAAAATTGACTAGGGATATACATAAAACTAATATGGAATACAACATATATGATTACTCACAAAGTTATTGAATTGATAGCCTAGTAAAAACATAAATGAAAAATGAATGACAGAGGTGTTAGCATGAGGCACGAAAGATCATTTGACACATATAGTGAAAGATTACATTCAAGTTGAGGAGTGTAAAGTCAACTTGGACATGTGAATATCATCTTGCACAAATCAAAAATTCTAAAGAGATTTATGATTTTTCTTCGATAAAAATAAGTTTTATTTCTCATTTATAATCATTCATAATCTCAAATGTGATTTTCATGTATCTTATTTTATTATATAGTTTATTACATTATTATTCTATAATTTATCAATTTTAAATTATTGGTATGGGTTTTATTTTAATAATATTGGTATCATTTGTGATATTGGTATCGGTTGTGAGGGTCGGTATAATAAATTATATCATAAATGTATGTTTAAAATTGTTGTGCCAAATGGATAATAAGAGCTTCAGGGAACATATATTTTAAGAGGAATCATTATGATTCTTTTGCTTATTATTGTGACTTTGTTAAAGTGACAATTCTTGTTGGATTGACGTAATCTCAAAATCTCATTGGTGAGTTTTCTTCATGCAACGTAATTTTGTAAGTATATGAGTCATATAAGTAGTAAAATCAATATAAGTTCAATCACATAGAGATTGATATTTCAGTTTGAAGAATCAATAGTAAATATATATTGTTCAAGTTGAGTCGATATACTTGAACTTTTAGTCATATACTTTAATTTTAACGTTGATTTACTTCCTTATGCATCATGGTATTTTCCTAATTTGTTGGTCAATGTTGTTATTGATTCTTTGAATGAAAGGTAGAAGAATGTGAGAATGGTCATTTGCCCTACTAGCATACAAGGTGACTATCATTATTGGATTGTAGTTGTCTCCTATGTATTTCACCATAGAGGCAACACGATGTTTTGTTTTGAACATTCACACGTTGTTGGCCGAAGGGTAATAAAATGTGTATTCCTATTCTCCAACCTCCAATGTCTTAAAGATACAAAATAATGTGGTCATGAGTATGTTTAAATTTTTAGTTTCATAAACATCATACTCATAATAATTAACGTACATTTTATCATAAGTCACACATATAGAAGCAAACCAAGAGGATTTGACTTGCAAGGCTGTTACCACCATTCATATCCTTTTTTCTTGTGTATATTCAATGACTTACTTATCACTATTAATCATGACCAACACATGATTCTAACATTATAGTGAAACTCATAAGTAAACATTTTATTTAATCTCCACATTATACTAGCCAAATTCTTATAGAATATGATCAATGAAATGCTCACATTTGTATTCATGCACTTCACTTCATTAATACCATGCTCACAATGAGTAAACATACCTAAATCTTAATTGTCACAGATATATTTATCTCATGCACTCATGTTACAAAGACTATCACCATATTCTTACTTTTCCGCATAAGTGTATCCCATGATATACTTGTCATCATCCATTAAGGTCAATATGCATAAATATTTGATTTAGCCTAAATTTTGGTTCTATCAAACATCTATATTCATCAACATTCCACAACACATATTAACACAAGATCCATTAAATCATTATTGTATCATCATAGCATAATTCCGAAACCAATTATAGATAACGATTTAGCCTAACATTGGGTAAGATTTTGTATGAGGTATGTTGAAAGATATCTCGTGTGAATCGAGGATTCCTACCACAATCCAAAAACCTAAATAAAAATCTATGTTTCTAACCCTAAATCTCAATCAATTGTTGTTGCTTTAATCTTGAATATGCCCCTATGGCCCAAGCAAGAATTGGAATCGCACCACCTAGGGTTCTTGGTGGCTTGATAAAAAATCAAATTATCATCTCATTTTTTGTAATTTTTCTATTTGTTGATTTTATAGCTCAAGAATTCCTTTCGATTGTTGGAAGTTTTGATATTGCCATAAAGTCAACTTTCATGTCTCGTCTCATCTTTTCTAGAATATCAAAATCATGGTAGCAATGGATGTCACAACTTAGGTAAATCCTTTCTTAGACACAATATCATGGCATTGAGAAAGGTTGTAACTAAGACAAATTTATTTTAGAACAAAGTGGCATAGCATCGAGAATTATCATAACTTATGGTTTCTCTTTAGAGCTTAATGTTGTGCACTAGAAATAATCATGATTAAAATATTTACTTTATGTAACCCAAAAATGTGATCCTAGAAAAGGTCTTGGTTTTTGTAATGAATAAGTCATGGACTATATTATGTTATAAATAATTATATGAGGGGGGTTACTTTGCTACTATAATATAAAAATAAGGTAGTGACCATTACTTATTTAAGAGGTAGTGTTGTTGCACCTCCTATATAATGCTATGACCATGAAGATTGTATTGCACAGTGGAAAAATTTTATTAACTTGGTGGCAGAGAAATAGAATAAAAATATTATCATGACTAATTTGTAAAATTATGACTATGAAAAGATATCACAATTATTTAAAGTCAAAAAGAGACGGACTCTATTCGGAACATGGGAAATGTCACGAACCTCCATATTCTCTCTCTTCACTCCTATCTTTAACTCCCCCATGCCTACACATTTTTCATCAAAATAGTCATGATATCACCGACATTCATCAAATCTATCAAAATAATCAATTTATAGAAATTCTTTTAATATATGCACAAATACATGTCAACACACTCATAAACACACTCCAAAATCCCCAAAAATATTGATATGTGGAGTGTTGAACACATAACTAAGATTTTTTTTTTTTGTGTATTTAACATAAATAGTTATTAATGTTCTTGGGTATTATTCATTATAAAAGGAAAATAAATAGCAATAAAATTTGAAGTCAAAATTAAATAGAAATAATTTTGGACTATGGAAGATGAAGATAAAATCTATCTTGATGTAGAAAAATTACTTAGAAACAATTAAAAAGAGACCAAAAAATATTGAATATAATAAGTATGATCGAATAGTAGTTTTCCTATTATTACTTTATCACTAAGATAATTAATCATATAAAATTTTATTTTATTCATAAGTCTATACCTTTTAGGCAACTCATCAATTATCCTTAATAGCTACTTTGTATGTACATTTTTATTTGTTGGCCTCATGTGTCATAACGATTAAGAACTGATGTGGTTTAAAATTTTGTGCTTAGGAACCATACGAGTAAAAACAATTAAAGTTGTTATCATCACCTTTTGAGTCACAATCACTGATACATATCTTATGTATTATATTTCACCATCCATCATAGTGATGATGTGACTCATACATGAGCAACATACTTACAATGATTAAAACACTTTAATTTTAGGTTTGAATATATAAGTTTGTCTCATATATTATATACAAAAGGAATGTCACTTCCTTCTTACCATATACGTGAATGATCCTCTTGATTTACTTATTATTATCCATAAAAATAAAATCCACAAACCCACTAGTAAATAAATCCCTAATTCAAGTTCTGTTTAGTAAACATTTCTATTAATTTTCATTCCATAAAATAAATTAAACATATCAATAACTTATAAAATTATTCATACAATACATTAATCATAATTATACAAATCCTATACCTCAGTTTAGCATTATATTAGGAAGAGATTCATATAAGGTACAAAATAAGAAATCTCTTAAATCTCAAGTTCCCAGTGATAAATCTCACAAAAATCTAGGATATAAACTCTAATTTCATGCTATTTTAATTTGATTTTATGAATCCACTCTAGAGTGGGGGTTTAGGAGCCACAACCCACAACTCTAAGGTTTATCTTACACCCTTTGCTTGCTAATAGATTCCATAAAGAGTGTGCAAATTTTCACTAGGATTATTGTTGTAATTTATTTTTGGTCTTATGAAATGAAAAAGAAAAATTGTTCAAAGATCCTTAAGTCATAGTGATTTTTTGTATTTTATACTCCATACATTTGGTATTTGTCCAAATAAAAAGTCATCGCTTTGGAAAGATGTCATGACCTTGGCCTTGGTCCGTTGAGTTCGAGGTCATGACTTTGAGAAGTGATCATGGGTTGGCCTTAATATTTCTTTGTATCATATAGTCAAGATGCTAAGAATAACCATGACTTTGGTATTGGCCTTTCTTTTGCATCAAATGACCATGATAATATGATTAGCTATAACTTTAGCAATTAGCCAATACATCCAAGTCATAGCTTTATCTTCTCTTTAGGACAAGATTTGTAACCTTAGAAAGTGACCATGCTCAACTAATTCCCTTTATAATATCATGTGTCCAAAATTAATGGCATTGGATACTTATTGTGACTTTAGTCTGAGTAGTTTTATTCTATAACTTTCTATAGCCCAAAAGTTATATCTTTGGAAAAAAAATCATAATTCTAACTTGATAAATATGGCCATGACTCCAAGATAATATCATATCTAAAAAAATATGTTACACAGTTAAAAGATTATGATAATGATGTGGTATAGGGTGATTATTAGGGATAGTGCCCTGTAAAGCATGAATTTGTATTTATGTTTTATGAAATTAATAAAAGTATCATATTTATTATATTTAACTATTTTGTGAATAATGTATGATTGAAACATCAGAAAATCCCAGATTTATTATTGTAACCATAACCTTAGTGTATAATAGTTATACATAAAAGGATCAATGTTATGGATTATAAATTATATTGTTCGTAATAAATTTATTAAAGTTTGGGAATTTTCTAATTTAATATTACTAGGGCGGTCCGCTATCAGTGAGAATGAAGTGACCTTAACCCATGTCACTAATGTGGAGACATTAAAGTGGCGGCTCCATATATAATGAGATTATATAGGACATGACCAAGGCATAGTTTTTGAATTCTTTTAAATACCATTTATCTCGAGAATTAAAACAGCGCCACTAAATTATCATATGCAGATCAGTCTCAATCCTGATTAGTCATAGACTCCTATTTATATCAACTAGGCATTTTGAGTTATGAGTTAAAACCCGTTATGAAATAGGCACAATACTTGTGTTTTGGAGGCTCATTGATATATGTAGCTGTGAAAGTAAACTATGGACATGGAATCTAACCCTTCCTATAGAAGCTGGACAGTTGGTTCCCTTAAGTATCAATTTTGGAACTGAAGAATTTGAGCGCTCTAATTTATTACAAGTTTATAAAATTAACTATTCACTAGTGGATTAATGGAACTTAAGGATCAAGAAATAATTAAAGGGGCAAAATAATAATTTCACTAGACTCTAGTTATGAACCATTTCTTGAAGGATAGAACTGCATGTAATGATTAAATCAATGG
This sequence comes from Sapria himalayana, assembly GCA_029783825.1. Lineage (NCBI taxonomy): Eukaryota > Viridiplantae > Streptophyta > Magnoliopsida > Malpighiales > Rafflesiaceae > Sapria > Sapria himalayana. Next base: position 9,004,539 of record JAREIK010000801.1, on the reverse strand, counting down.
ATACTCTAAATTTCGGAGTAAAATCGATACTATAAGGACAAGAGTTCAATTTCAACTTTTTAGCAGAATAACTTTGAAATTTAATAAATTAAAATAATTGATTAAAGAGTTTAATTAATTATTGAATTTATTGGAACTTGAAATTACATGTCCAAGGGATCCAATTCCACCTCCTTCATTACTACAATGAATGATTCATGATTTGAAATAAATTACATTCTCTTTAGCAATATAAAATGATGAGAATAACAATTAATTGTTATTTGAATTCGAATTTTATTCATTTTCTCATTGAATAAAAAAATAATCTGCAAAGGGTAATAATATTATATATCATTAATTCATTTCCTTATTTGATAAGAATTTAAATTTAAGAATATTAAATATTATTAATTCATTTCCTTATTTGATAAGGATTTGAATTTAAGAATATTAAATATTATTAATTCATTTCCTTATTTGATAAGGATTTGAATTTAAAAATATTAAATATTATTAATTCATTTCCTTATTTGATAAGGATTTGAATTTAAGAATATTAAATGTATATTATTCATTTTTTTTATTTGATAAGGATTTGAATTTAAGAATATTAAATATTATTAATTCATTTCCTTATTTGATAAGGATTTGAATTTAGAATATTATATGTATATAATTCATTTTCTTATTTGATAAAGATTTGAATTTACAAATGTTAAATATTATTAATTCATTTCCTTATTTGATAAAATTTTGAATTTAAGATTATTAAATATAAATTAATTTATTTCCTTATTCGATAAGGATTTGAAACATCTATAAAAACTAAAGTAGATTTGTTTCCTTTTTAGTGAACCCTAGCCTCCAAGAAAGTTTCTTCTTCTAATGACCCCTTACATCAAGTGTTGAGTACGCAATGTAGATCTAGAGTGTATTGTTCCATATCTGAATCGTTGGTGCCCACACACCTCAAGGAAGGAAGGCAAAATTGAAGACTATGGTACATGGAGTTCTTTCAATCCTATAAGTCGACAAATCTTTTATAACAATAAAAGGTATAGATCTGATCTTCATCTTTTGATATTAATATGTGTTTGCATGGATTCCTACTAAAATAAGAATTCATGAAACATATTTTAAAACCTAATTCCACTGTGTTTTTGATATCATTCCCAACAACTGGTATCAAAGGTAGGTTACGATCCTCTGACATGTGGGTTATTCAGAGTGGTTCATGTAAATGCATATTAATATATTTGTTTTTATTGTGATTAAGAAAATTATTTTTTTGATTCATGCATGAGTGAGCATTCTTTCATATTTTTAATATGATTATTTGTTTTGTGTATGGTGAATGAGGATCGTTAATTATATGGAGTTTTGGGTTAGGTTTTCTTATTTTTCCTAGATTTTATGTAAGCCATTAACGGCATAAGATTTTTTTTTGTAATTTTTTTTTGGTGGACCGAAAATTACATGATGGACTTGGACATGAAGATCTTTGGGAATTATGTAATTGCAAGAAACCTATTATGTAATTCCATTATTTATCAAATGTTGTAATTGTTAGAAATACCCAGTCCGTTCTTTTATTTATTTACTTTATGTTATCAAATGTATGAGATGCAAATGTATAACATTCCCATGCATATAACATGTCATACATGAATTCCCACCATATTGTGTCATGCATATAACATGTCATACATGAATTCCCACCATATTGTGTCATGCATACCATCCTTTAGAAACATGTTCTACTAGGAATATTTGTTTATTTGTCACTGAATAATAATTTAAATAATGTATATAGTTTAATAGTTAAACTTGGTAATTTCCAATTTAATTTAATTGAGCTTGTATGATTAATGGTTAGGCCATTTTAACCTAGATTATTCAATTTTAATAAAATAATTGATAATAAATAAACAATGGGCCCAAATGTGTTTAAACTTAAAGTTAGTTAATTAGGCCCTATGCACTATAGAGCTAGGTTTACCTAAACTGGTTAGGTCCAATTAGATTGGATTAGTTTTAACTAATAAACCTAGGTCCGATTAGATTGACGTCTATATGCCTATTTAATTTAATGAAATTAGATTCTTATAACCTGCTAATAAACTGTATATGATATAATAATTTGCTAGGATTATAAAACATATGATGTTTTACACATTGAGTGGCATAAGGGCATGTGACAAAGTGTTCTACGGTCTCCATCGTTAGTCCAACACCACGAGGTTTTAGGTGGCACCTAGTAATGCCTTGATTACGTCCTCCCTACGGAGGGTGTCCACCTGGGCTAATATCATCGTTGAACTTCCTTTGCGATAGGGTTTGGATGATGTATTATAAGATTGACCTACCCTACTGCAGCAATCTTGGGTTAAGTTGTTAGACCCTAAAATGATGGGTCACACTTAAAAATATACAATAAAAAGGTTAATTGTATATTGACCAAAAAAAAGGTAGTTGATAAATGAGGGAAAATATGAGATATTTTGAGTCTCATTTATTAATTTGAGATAGTCTCAAATTTAATTTATAATTAGTATGACATACCCTATGGTGGCATATTAATTATAGGTTTACTTACCATGGATTAGTTTTTTGTGTTTTAAATGCATTCATGCATCACATTTACTATTCCAAAATATATTTGATGTTTCTTCTGCTACATGTAATAAATATTTTTGATTTATTTAATTTCAACAATCATGTCTGCCTCAAACCCCATAGTTGCTTTACTCGCGAATGAATCCTTAAATAGCAATAAATTTGTCAAGTGGAAAAGTAATGTTAATATCGTACTGGTCTGCGAGAACAATAAATTTATTCTCACTGAGGAATGTCCTGTAGAACCTGCAGCCAATGCCACTCATAGCGTACAAGAACCATATGAACTTTGGATTCAAGCCAATAACAAAGCCCAAGCTTATATGCTAGCTAGCGTGTCAAATGTGATTAGGCTAAAAATGCTAGCCAACATGTCAGACGTGCTTAGGCTAAAACATGATAGGATGGAAACTACCATTAAGATTATGGATTCCTTCTAAAACATGTTCGGGAAACAATCCAAATAGTCACGTCATGAAGCTACAAGAAAGTACATGAACGCGAAGATGAGTAAAGGTAATGTTCGTGACCATGTTCTAAACATGGCTAATTATATAAATGAGGCAGAGCTGCACGGGGCCATAATAGATGAGCGCACCCAAGTGAGTATAATACTGGATTCACTCACTCCTGATTTCCTTCAATTCACGAGCAACTATGTTATGAACAAGCTAGACTAGAATGTAACCCAGCTGGTGAATGAATTACAAACCTTTGAGGCCATCTCGAACACATGGTATCAAAAGGCTGAAGCAAATGTTGCTGAAGCCAAGGCCTCATCCGCTTCTAATAATACGAAGAAGAGAAAGAACACAAAGGGTGCCTCTGTAGAAAGACCGAACAAGAAGCAGAATGCTTTCAAAGTAAGCTATAAGAAGAAGGGCTCCAGGGAAAAGAAACCCAAAGAAAAATGTTTCTACTTGGAGTCGAAGGGCATTGAAAGAGAAACTGTAACAAGTATCTCTCCGAATTGAAGGAGAAAAAGAAAGGTAAATTTCATTTACTGGTTTTAGAAGCCAATTTAGTGAAAGTTGATAGTCAATCATGGATAATTGATTCATGGTCCACTAACCATATTTGTTCTTCTTTGAAGATGCTTAGTTCTTCCAGGGAACTTGCTGAAGGTGAGTGCTCGATGGTAGTCAGAAATGGAACCGACATGTCGGCAATTGCAGTGGGAGCTATTCCTTTAGAATTAGGAAATAAATTTCTTATTTTGAACAATGTTTATTGCATTCCTGGATTCAGAAGAAATTTGAGTTTAGTTTCTAAATTATATGAACAATTGTTTACTATTTCATTTAATAATAGTCAGATTACTATTTCCAGAAATGGTTTAAATATTTGTCATCCAAATAATGAAAATGGACTTTACATTTTAAGGCCAAACAAACAAATGCTTCATAACTCTAAACTATTTAGAGTATAACATCCTAAGCCTAAGAAGCAAAAGATTCTTGATAATGATGACACGTACCTTTGGAACATAAGGTTGGGGCATATAAGCCTGGATAGGATTAACAAATTTGTAAAGGATGGTCCTTTAAAAAAGCTAAAAGTTAGAAATCTTTCAGTCTTTGAATCCTGTCTGGAAAGCAAAATGACTAAGAGATCTTTCTTAGCAAAGGTCTTTAGGGCAAAGGAACCACTTGAACTTGTACATTCTGATGTCTGTGGACCTCTGAATGTCCAAGCTAGGGGTGGTTATAAATACTTCGTCACTTTCATTGATGACTATTCTAGGTATGCGTATGTTTACCTAATGCAAAGAAAATCTGAAACTTTTGGAAAGTTTAAAAGAATTCATTGCAGAAGCTGAAAGATACCAAGGTAAGTCATTATTGTGCCTTTGATCAGATCGATGAGGTGAATACATTGATACGGAGTTCAAGAATCACCTAATAGAGCATAGCATTGTATTCCAGCCCATAGCACCTGGAACGCCACAATAGAATGGCATAGCAGAAAGAAGAAATCAAACAATGTTTGACATGGTTAGCTCTATGATGAGCTACTCATCATTGCCACTATCATTTTGGAGATATGCACTGCAAACTATAGTCTACATTTTGAATGTAGTTCCCTCTAAGTCTATCCAACACACACCCTTAGAGTTATGAAGTGGTCGTAAACCCAGTTTGCGTCATATCCGTATATGGGGGTGTACAACACATGTGCTAAAAGGAAAGACTAAGAAGCTCGAACTGTGAATAGAAGTATGTCTGCTTGTTGGTTACCCCACAGGCACGAGGGGAGGTTTGTTCTTCAGTCCTTAAGATAAGAAAGTATTTGTATCGACAAATACTACCATTCTTGAAAATGACTACATGGCAAACTTCGAACCTCGAAGTAGGGTTCTACTAGAGAAATTACAATTTGATCAAATCAGACTACGACCAGTAACCATTACTAGGGAAAATAATAAAGAGACTACAGATCTTATACAATATGTCAATACACCTCGACATAGTGGAAAGATTTCTAAACAACCAATTCGCTACACAGGGACCGGTGAAGCAAATGTTGTTGTAACCGATGCTAGTGATGATGATCCATTGTCATACAAGTATGTGATGGATGATCCTGATAAGGACAAATGGCTGACAGCCATGGAACGAGAAATGGAATCTATCTATTCCAATTCAGTCTAGGAACTTGTAGATCTTCTTGAATCAGTAATGTCTATTGGGTAAAAATAGATCTATAAGAAAAAGAGAGGTGTGGATGGGAAAGTGGAGACTTTCAAAGCACGACTAGTAGCAAAAGGCTATCACAAAAGGAGGAAGTTGATTATGAAGAGACATTCTCTCTAGTAGCTATGATTAAATCCATTTGCATCCTTCTTTCCATTGCTGCTACTTTCGATTATGATATATGGAAAATTGATGTCAAAATAGCTTTTTTGAATGGTTATCTTGCTGAAAGCATTTATATGATGCAACCAGAGGGTTTCATAGTTAAAGGCCAAGTGCATAAAATATGAAAGCTAATTAAGTCCATTTATGGGCTTAAGCAAGCTTCAAGGTCTTGGAACCTAAGATTTGATGAGAGATCAAAACCTTCGGTTTCGAACAAAAAGTTTATGAACCTTGTGTCTACAAGTACATGAAGGAAACTAAAGTAGTCTTTTTGGTGATGTACATGGATAATCCTGCTCATTGGGAATGATATAGGATTATTGTCTGACGTAGAGAAATGACTAGTCAAAAAGTTTCAAATGAATGATTTGGGACAAGCGAGTTATGTACTTTGAATCCAAATCATAAGGGATCGCAAGAATAAACTCATGGCACTATCTCAAGCATCTTATATTGATAAGATGCTGGCTCGATTTTCGATGCAGAATTCCAAGAAGGGTTACTTACCGCCCTGACATGAAATTATTTTTTCAAAGGAGCAGTGTCCTACGACACCTCAGGAAGAACAGACATCTGCATCTGCTATGTGGTGGGAATTGTTAGCCATTATCAATCCAACCTTGGGTCAGCACACTAGATTGCAGTAAAGCACATTCTCAAGTACCTAAGGAGAAAGAGAAACTATATGTTTATTTATTCATGTGCAAACCTGAATCGCATAGGATATTCTAGAGGTGTCAAATGGGATGTGCAGAGCCAGCCCAACCCATTTTTAGCCGACCCGACCATGCTTTCGTGCCATGCCAGGCTTGTCACGGTTACTGTACCGTGCCGTGCATGGCCCGGCATGGTTCGGTGGAGGTCAGCCAGCACAGGCTCGCGGCATGAATCCGCCGAGTTCGGTGCGGTCGGGCCGAACCTCTAATATAAAAAAAATTAGGGGTTTGGCTGCACGCCGTCGTACCGAACCCCTAATATAAAAAAAATTAGGGTTTTGGCACCCCCATAACTCTAATTTTAAAAAAAATTAGGTACCATGCTAACGGGCCAGGCACGGCACGAGACCCAGTTGGCCTCATCACGACATGGAACGATAGTGCCGTGGTCGGGCACGGCAAAAGCCCAGTCACGAAAAATTTCTATGCCCGACAGGCCTAGGCAGGCCGGATCGTGCCATGCCTCATGCCGGGTCGGGCCGGCCCTGCCCGGTTGACACCTCTAAGATATATTGATTCTAACTTCATGAAAGACAATGAAAGTCAAATGTCGATGTCTAGGTTAGTATTCACTCTCGGTGGTGGAGCTGTTGTATGGAGAAGTATAAAACAATCCAACATTGCAGATTCTACCACAGAAGCTGAATATAAAGAAACTTGTGAAGCAACTAATGAAACAATCTGGCTAAAGAACTTCATTATAGATCTGGAAGTTGTTCTAAATATGAATAAACTCATAGTACTTTAAGGTGATAATGATGGAGATGTGGAAAACTCCAAAGAACCAAGGAGTCACGAGGAAGTGAAACATATAGAGAGGAAGTATCATCTGATTAGAGAAATTGTGCACCAGGGTGACGTGGCTGTTATGAAGATAATATCGCAAGATAACCTTTCAGATTTGTTCACCAAGACGTTACATACAAAATCATTTGAGGGTCACTTATATGGGATGTGTTTAAAAGATATGTCTCACATGCTTTAGAGCAAGTGGGAGATTGTTAGGGATAGTGCCCTGTAAAACATGAATTTGTATTTATGTTTTATGAAATTAATAAATGTGTTGTATTTATTACATTTAGCTATTTTGTACATAATGTATAAGTGAAATATCAGAAAATCCCAGATTTATTATTGTAACCATAACCTCAGTGTATAACAGTTATACACGAGAGGATCGAGGTTATGGTTTATAAATCATATTCTCCTTAATAAATTAATTGAAGTTTAGGGATCTTCAAATTAACTATTATTGGGGTGGTCCGCTATCATTGAGAATGAAGTGACCTTAATATGGGTCACTAATGTAGTGACATTAAAGTGGAGGCTCCATATATAATAAGATTATGTAGGACAGGACTAGAGCACAATTTTTGAATTCTTTTAAATACTATTTATCTCAAGAATTAAAACAGCGCTGCTAGATGATCATATGTAGATCAATCTCAATCCAGAGTAGTCATAGACTCATGTTTATGTCAACTGGGCCTTTTGAGTCATGGGTTAAAACTCATTATGAAATGGACACAATATTTGTGTCTTGGAGGCCCATTAATGCATATAGCTGGGAATGTAAACTATGGACATGAAATCCAACCTTTCCTATGGAAGCAGGATAATTGGTTCCCTTAAATATTAATTCTAGAACTAAATAGTTTGAGCACTCTAATTTATATCATGTATATAAATTAACTATTCACTAGTGGATTAATAGAACTTAAGGATCAAGATATAATTAGAGGGGTAAAATGGTAATTTCATTCGACTCTAGTTATGAACAACTTCTTGGAGGATAGAACTTAATGTAATGATTAAATCAATGAACACTCTAAATTTCTAAGAAAATTTGATACTGTAAGGACAAAAGTTTTTAGTGGAATAACTCTAAAATTAATAAATTAAAATAATTGATTAAAGAATATAATTAATTATTGAATTTATTAGAGCTTGAAATTATATGTCCATGGGTCCCAATTCCACCTCCTTTATTATTACAATGAATATAAAATGATAATCTCTTTAATAATTAGTTGTTATTTATGATTTGGAATAAATTATAATCTCTTTAATAATATAAAATGATGAGAATAACAATCAGTTGTTATTTAAATTCGAATTTTATTTGTTTGCTCATTGAATAAGGAAATAATCTACATATAGTAATAATATTAAATATCATTAATTCATTTCCTTATTTAATAAGGATTTAAATTTGAGAATATTAAATATTATTAATTCATTTCCTTATTTGATAAGGATTTGAATTTAAGAATATTAGATATTATTAATTCATTTCCTTATTTGAAAAGGATATGAATTTAAGAATATTTGATATTATTAAATTATTTCCTTATTTGAAAAGGATTTGAATATAAGAATATTAAATATATATTATTCATTTTTTTATTTGATAAGGATTTGAATTTAAGAATATTAAATGTATATAATTCATTTTCTTATTTGATAAGGATTTGAATTTAAGAATATTAAATATTATTAATTCATTTCCTTATTTGATAAGTATTTGAATTTAAGAAAATTAAATATAATTAATTCATTTCCTTATTTAATAAAAGCATTTGAAATGTCTATAAAAACTAAAACAGATGTGTTTCCTTTTTATTGAACCCTAGCCTCCAAGAGAGTTTCTTCTCCTAAAAGACCCTTTGCATCAAGTGTTGAGTACGCAAGGTAGATCTAGAGTGTATTGTTCCAGATCTGAATCGTTGGTGCTCACACACCTCAAGGAATGTGAGCGAAATTGAAGACTATGGTACAGGGAGTTCTTTCAATCTTACAAGTCAACAAATCTCTTATAACAATAGAAGGTATAGATCTGCTCTTCATCTTTTGATATTAATAAGTATTTGCATGGATTACTACTAAAATAAGAATTCATGACAAATATTTTAAAACCTAATTTCGGTGCATTTTTGATTTCATTCCCAATAATTATGGCATACAAAAGTTATCATGATTAAATAAAAAGAGTTTCAGCCAATAATGGACATCAAAACTACTCAATGAACCACACAATACCAATTCAAATTCTTGACTATTAAGAAAAATACACTTAAACTTAAAACTCATAAAATTGATTGAATTGTGACTTATTTCCATACTAACTAATCATTTAATATCACCATAAATACACAAGAATATTTAATATTTTATATTTTAAACAAACTTTCACACTAAAATTATTTCAAATTCTTGAATAATATCTTTCCTTTAATAAAATATCTTCTACATTATTTTAAATAAAATATGTATATCTATGATTAAGTTTGAGTGTCGTAACATCTCAAGATAGTAGAGCAACTCTTTTTTTATCAAGGACATATTGATAGTTATGAAGGTATTTGAATTCAATGACTAAACCCATGAATAAATTAGGTATGTATAATGATTCATGTGATGGGCATACAATATATATTATATCACACATGTAGAAATAATATACTTAGGTTTCCTTTCAAGAAGTGCTATATTAAATGTTCATAGATAGTCTCTCAATACCCCCTCACCTTCATTTGTGATCTATGCTACCCACACTAGATTTTCATTGTATGATTTTACTTTATTCTTTCTTATTTCTTCTTTTCATTTTATATTAGAGGCATTTACTTTTTTCTACCTTCACTCCTTGGATGCCATAGCTTGAGAAAAGCTAGAACTTTTTCTATGGTCCTAGTTTGGCCCTTCTCCTTCTGTATCCACAAATTCATGGTGGTTAACACTACTATAGTTTTGTCTTTAAGCTTCTTTTGGCTGATTTGGTTTTATAAAACCAAAGTCATGACACTATGTTTGGCTATGGCAGAAATTTTCTTTATATAATAACAAAGTCTTAACACTATGCATACTATTTCTTTGTAATTGAGTTTCTGATAAAAAATTTCTTTTTATAACACCAAAGTCACAAAGCTTTTCATGGCCATGGTTTTACCATTGTTTGGATACTTCAAAATTTTATCTCAATCATATCTTCCTCACTTTTTCCATCAACTTTTTTGAAACTATCCATGTTAGATTGCTATGAAGTCACGACTTTGACGAATACCACCAACCTCATAGTTATCATCTTTTTCATCTTCAATACTTTCACCACTTTAAATTGGCTCTTTTACATCATCTTCCTCATCTTCATTACTTCCATTACCCTAAAGTTATTTTTACATGTTATCTATCTCATCTTTATCTAACTAGTAGTCTTCTACAAAATTATTTTATCAAAAGTTAACTTTTTATTGCTTATCATATGGAAGAAATTATCTACTCTCTAACTCCCTCTCATCATCATATGGACTCTAAAAGTCATTATAAAAATAAACTTTACTTGCTCCTCACAAACATGAAGAATGAACACCCACTTCTTAACAAGTAAGAGATTATCTAATTTTGAAAAATGGTTATCCCAAGATCAACAATTCATAATGATCTTTCTCGATATTCAATATAACATAATATGGTAGAAACATAAAGATATCAACTTTAACCAAAATAAATTTGATAATACCATTTGGGCACTTAATTGTCAAATCAACCATTTAGAGTGAGAAATAAGTTGGAGTAATTTTTCTGAGAATCAACCTTTGTACAATAAACAATGATATTAAGTTGACATTTGAACCCATGTTACAAAATACCTTTTAAAATATATAATCCCATATTGTACAATGTATAATAAAATAATTGAAATCCTTTGATTTTCTTAGAAGTGTTTATTGAATAATTACACTACACTTTTCAGTCATATTTATAGTTTTATATGTCTCTAACTTCCTCTTATAAATCAAGATATTCTTCATAAATTTCATGTAATTCACTATTTGAGCATGAGCATCTATAAATGGAATATTTACTTCTAGTTTCTAGAAAAAATTAAAAAATTTTTAAATTATTCATCCAATTTCCTCTACCTAAAATGGTGTAGAAATGGAAGATTTATCAAAAACTTATTTTTAGTTTCATTTTGATTTACCTTTTTTTCTCCATAGTCTTGGGGTGACCTCCACTCACTTCTCTCATGCTTTGCTTCCTTCATTCGCCACTAGGGGTAAAAGCTGGACTTGTACTTCCACTAAAGTCATGACTTTAAAATGTGTCATAGTGCTACAATCTTCATCTAGGATTATCTTGCTACATTCATTGCCCCTCTACTCTTTTCTCCTTCAAAGTAATATCGATGAGCATTTCTTTGGGTTTACCTCATATCACTTATAAATTCATTAATTCCTTTTCTTTAATCAATAATATTAATTGTACAATTTAATTATTTATATTCCTCGTTATGAACTTATATGATCCAATATCACTTCAAGCCTATCCATCTGAGTATCTTGATGATGGTTTCACTTTTTCATTTCTATTTATATATCATTCATATTGTCTTTGATTATTAAGTTTTTTCTTTTCTCGAAGGTTGACATTTAAGCTTGTTTTTCTTTGATTATTGTTGCTTATTGATTTTTTTTCGTAGTTTCTCAGAGTTTGCTCAATATTTTGTACACCATTATCATAGCAACCATTTTAAAATATTTTTTGATTTCTCATATTTGGATGAAAATGTATCAGGATATTATGTTTAGTTCAAAATATATATGATTTTCTTTATAATTTATTGGCCTCCTTTTGAAAATAAGATTTAAATTCATTATTTCATGTTGTTGCAAAATGACAGGTTCTCTCAATCATCTTCTTTTTTTTTCTTAGGTTTCAAGCTTCCTTAGGTAATCCTATATTTTAATTTCAATGGTAGTGAACTGATACAACTCCAATACTTTAGCTTGTCTTCTCCAAATAGAATGATTGGTCGAAGTTTGGTTGTTGTTCTTTACTACCTTTTCAAATAAGTAATATACCTTATCTAGTGATTTATTCATTATTGAACTTAAAGTTTATTTATTCAATTATATACCTCATCATATAATCTAGCTCATTATAAAGTATTTGAGCTTGCAACCAGAACTAAAAACTATGTTGAAGCCTTGAAGGTATCTCCTCAATTAACTCCTTAAAATGTTCCCATGTTTCATATAAAGTTTTTTTCTCATTATATCAGAACTAACTTATCTCACTCCATAATTAAGAAGTGATTTGTTGTAGAAAAAAATTAGTGATAAAGGTACTCATAAGTTCATCTCCAATTCTCTTTGGAGCCAAAAAATAAGTATTAGAAGCAACTTCATACTTTATCTCTTAATGAGAACTAGAATAGACATAACCTGCTAGCATTGGGGCTAACTCTATTTATCTTTACTAATGTCACACAACTCCAAGAGCATCATGACATGTCCATTCTAGTCCTTTAGTATCTGATCATTGAACTAATATTACTGAACCAATAGATTCAATATAAACTAGTTTGCCTCTATTAGTCGCATCTAAATATCGAATAACTATCAATCGTTACATGCCCATCACCAGTACACCTTGAGATTATTTTTTGATGCTAGTATTTTCCATGAGTTTTTTGTTAGTTCTCTATTTCGAAATAGCTCTCTTGGTTCCCTTTATTTTTGGGTCAAAATGAGTTAGCTCGGTCTTAGAATATTTACACATAAAATATGGGCTAAAAAAGAAAAAATGGATGAAGGTATGACAAAAAATAATATATTTTCATTTCAAACAAGATAACAAGATAAGTTGTTGAATCTAGAAAAATTATCAAGATAACACTATTTAAACTACTATAAAAGAATTAACCTTTCTCAATGATAAGTATATCAACTTATATTGACTAACTAAACTAAACAATATATATATGACACAAAAAAAACATATTAAGACTTTGTTGTACTACTCAATTATATTGGTTAAATAGTATCTCAAAATATCATTGATAGAGGTATCTCATCAAAAATATAAATGTGTAGGGATTGTATAAGTCATGTGGAGGATCTTTATCTAGATATTAATCTTACATGGATTGTATCAGTAGTTGTTTTTTCAATCAACTAAGAGATAACTCAATTCTAGTAAATGATATATTTTAAAATTTTGGTATGACTCTTTAATATTTTGATTTGTCCACTTGATTTGTATGATACATATTCAAATAATTCAATTTATGTTAGATTTGAATATAGAATTAAAGGTATCAAATGGGCTGGGTAGGTCGGGCCCGACTTGATAAATGGCTCAACTCTATCATGCTTAGCCCGGTACGGCACGGTCCAAAACCGTGCTAGTGCCCATACTTGGTTGGCTCATGACATGGCTCGGGTCATGCCATGCAAAGGTAAGCCAGGTCTTGTGTCGGGCTAGGCATGACCTGGTACCCTAGCCCGAATGCACGACATTTTGGCATGACCCGGACCGTGCCCCCCCATCCCCTCGACTTATCGAGCCCGGCGCTCGATGGGTGATGACCCATTGGTCCAATCGTGCGTCGTGTAGTCATTCTGACTCCCGAGCCAAACTACAGGTTCAAGCTTTGTGGTTCTAGAAGCCAAAGCTTATGGAACAAGGGACTCATTGGTTCCATCAGGCATCGTGTCATTATCCTGCCTCCCAAGCCCGACTATAGGTTCTGGCCTTGGGGTTCCAGAAGCCGAAACTTCTAGAACATGGGACCATCGATGGTCGGTCCCGTCGTGTGTCAGGCTCGATCCGAGAAATCCAAGTATGACCCAGCCAAAAAAGTTACTAACTGAGCTGGCAAACTATGCCGGGCCGACTCTAGTGAAGCTGTGCCATGGTGAGCATGACATGGTGGCATGATTGGGCCACCAAAAAATGGGTTGGACTAGCATGGCCCGACCCATTTTACACCTATATATAGAATGAATGTTGGATTTTTATTAAAATATTATTTTTCACTAATAGCATACAAGGTGGTTATTACCATTGAGCAAATCCTAAAAATATTAGTCTTCTCAATGTTTTTTCCTTGATACTTTACTATTAAGACAATGAATCATCTCTATTTAAGGTTCATGTATAAGTTTATATATTTTAGGTAACTCGCAAATTGTCCTTGATAATTTCTTCATATATATATTCTTACTCTTCGGCCTTGTGTGTGATAAAGACTAAGATCATATGTGGATTATAAGTATTTATATATTTTAACTTCATAAGTACTATACTCTCACATTAATATATAATTCCCTCAAATCACATGGGTATGAACTATATGAGTAAAAGCAATTCAAAGGGTTATCGCCATCTTCTAAGGGACAATCACTCATAGATGTTCTATAGATTTCTTCATACTATCTTGCATAATGACAATGTAACCCACATACTAATGGTGAAACCCTTAGAAGAATTTATGATAAAGCATCCACTTCAATCTAGGATTTATTCTTAATATATGTACAACAAAGTAGTGTATAAAATTATTTGTGCTTTTGGCTTCATGAGTGTCATACTCAATGATTATTTTGAGTTTTAGAATATAGATTTATCTGATGCATCACAATTAGAATGACTATTACTTTCTTCATATTGTATACATGTGTGAGTCTTATGATTTACTTATACTATCCACCATGATAATAAGCACAAACACATCAATAATTAAATCTCTAAATAAGTTCTATTTAATCATTGATTCCATCAATTTTTATTCCACGTGATAAATAATACATATCAATTACTTATAAAATAATTCACACCACACATAAATCATAATTACACAAATCCTAAAAAAATAAAAAAAAATAAAAAAAATTCACAAATCCTAGACCTTGATTTAGCCTAACTCTAATAATTTAAAGAGAGATTTGAGAATCTTGATTTAGTTCTAATAAATTAAAAAAAAAGTTAAGAGCGATTCACATGATATATAAAAAAAGAAGTTTCAAGAATCTTTAGTTCCCTATGATAACTCTAATAAGAATCTTGTATACAAATACTAACCACATGCTATTTTGGTTGATTTCTAGAATCCATCCTAGAGTAGGATGTAAGATTTGAGAGTCACACCCCAAACTCTAGAATTTAACTTTTTTCTTGTATATCTTGCTTGCTTGTAGATCTCTTAGGAAGTGTGAAAATTTTTCCTTAAGTTCTTTTTGTGCTTTTCTTTTAGCCTCGTGGAGTGAAAAAGAAGAAATATTCAAAGATCCTTAAGTCTTCATGATTTTTTTGCTTGTATAATTAGTAAATCTAGTATTTGTCCCAAAGAAAGTCATAGCATTGAGAAGATATCACAATTTGGGCCCTGGTCTCTTGAGCTCAAGGTCACAACTCTAGGAAGTGACCATGACTTGAGAATACCTCTTAAACTTTTTTCAACACTAAGTTACAGCACTGAGAAGAATCCATGACTTATACATTTTATCTTTGTAACACAAATTTGTGACATTCAGAAAGAATGTGACATTGAATTTGGTATTTCTTGTATATCAAATGATCACAACATTGGGAATGGCCAAGACATTAGGAATTATCATGAATTTTTTCTTTGTATTTCTTTTTTATCAAATGGTTATGATACTATGAATGACCACAATACTAAGAATGGTCGTGGCTTTGTATTTAGCCCATACATCTATATCTCAACTTTACCTTCTCTCATGGGCAAGAAAAATGGTCTTGAAAAGAGGCCACACTTGAATAATACCCTTGTAATATTATATGTCCGAAAATCATGACACTAGATAATTTCCATAGCTTTATCCTGAATATTTTTGGATTTGTAACTTTTTATAGCTCAAAATTCATGATTTTGTAAAGTGTTAAATCTCTAACTTAAGAATATAAAGTTTTAGTAAAAATAAAGTCATGGTACTAGGAAGCGGTCATGACTTTTAATACTATAACATAAAATGAATATCACATCATTTTATTTTTTTGAGATGCATGTAACTATGACTTCTAGATAATATCACAACCAAAAAATATATATTGCATAATTGAAAGATTATGTTAATTAAATAATTGAGCCATGACATATAAAGATTGCTATGACAAAATTTGTAAAATTTAGCTAAGAATAAATATTGAAACTTCTTGATGAATAATCACCAATTTACCAATTACTTCTAAAAATATACTAATTTTATGACTATCAATCCAAATCTATCAAAACTCCAAAGTTATGAAATTGATATAATTATGGCCATTTCTATTCTTATATATTATCTAATATCACCATAAATAGATAAAATTTTTTAATATTTTACATACCAAACATTCGTGTTGCAAGCTTACATTTGGTATTAGTAGATAATATATTATCAAATATATACGAATTATATTCAATAATATTAATTCAAGATATTTTGACAAATATATAGGAAGTGAAATCATTACTCTACCCTTTATACTCTTTCGAATGTATAGAGTATATTCATTACTCTATACTCTATACTTCAACAAAATCTTCCTAGAAAAATTATTACATACTTTCCAAATGTTTGAATCCACTTTAATGATGGAACACATCAACATTCTAAAAGCATATTCCTTTCAACTATTTGTCTATGAATCGCAACATAGAAGAGAAAGAACATAATAAACTTTTACTCTAGATTCTACTCAATTCATATGACCATCTCATAAAAACTATGGCCAATAGTGCTAGGAAGCCAAATCTAATATTTAATGAAGATGTGACTATTGTATCTGAGAAAAAAAAGTAAGTGTAAAATTAATGAAGTTAGTATTTTTTTTTACTATTAGCAAATTTATGCTTTGATTATCTTTAAAGAAAGATTGGTAGAACATAGCTCTAGAGACGGTCAAAATAATAACAAGGCAAAGTCATTGGATAAAAGGAAAGTGAATTATTATCATTATATAAAGTAATGACCTGTAAAAAAGATAACACTTATTTTATACACTAAGATATTCGAAGCATCAATTCTAGAAGAGAATGGTTTCGTCAACACAAAGCTATCTCATGAGGATCTATGTTAATGAGATTTGATTATGCCTTAAAAATTATTGGTATTATCATTATCAAAATTAACATGTATGATGCTAAAATAAGTATCATTCAAGAGATAAAATATGTGAATCATCTAAAAAATCTATTGTCTTTAGAATAATTAGATAATGGTGAGTATGAAACCTATGTTCAAATTGGAACCATATGAATAATTAAAAGAGCACTTATGTAATGAAAGTAGAAAAAATAGTCATGGATCAATATATACCTAGATGAGAAATACAACAAGAAAGAAACATATTTATAATTTAAGCAAGTTCTACATAACAATTAATGATGATGTGGCAGCATAAACTTGGTCACACATCATGATGAGGTTTAAAAATTTTTGTTATACAAGAGTTTTTTCCAGGGCTCAAAATAATTTCATTACCCTTTTGTGACTATTGTTTCATTAAAAAGAAATATAGATTAAGGTTCAATAATTTAAATCTTATTATTAAATTTGTCTTAAAACTAATTCATTTTGATATTTGCGAAACACTAGTTCTATCACTGAGAGGTACAAAACACTTTGTATCTTTTAATGATTACTCCATGAGATATTGAGTATATCTAATCAAGAGGAAGACATATATATTTTTACTTTTTAAAATTTTGAAGTATAAATATAACTTGAATATGAAAATAATATCAAGTATTTGAGAACCACTAATAAGAGAGCATATATTAGTTATGAATTTGATAACTTTTAAAAATAAGTATGCCTCAAGAGATAGTAAACAATGGAATATATTCCACAACAAAAAAGGAGTAATAGAATAGATGAATAGAACTTCATTAGAATGAACAAGAGCTATGTTAAAAACTACAAGGATAACCAAGTCATTTTGGGGAAAAGTAGTCAAGGCTGCCTAGTTTATGATCAATTTGTTATTATCAACTATGATTAACTTGAAGATATTAATGGAAATATAGACTTGTAAGCTAGTTGACTATTCTTTCCAACATTAATTTGGAAGTCTTATATACATTATCTATAATATCCAAGAAATATAAAAATTAGATTCAAAATCTAGAAAATGCTTTTTCTTGGGATATGTTAATGAACTAAAGAGTTTTCACGTGTGGAATGTAACTACCCGCAAGCTTATCATTAGTAGATATGTTATCTTTGAATAACACGTACTAAAAGAAGAAAAATGAAAAAATATAAAAACTATAAGTATCAATAGAAACAAATAGTCATAATATGAATTACTAGAGTCAATGAACATATATCAATTAAGTCTTAGGTATTTGAGGTATGATGATTAAATTGAAAATAAAAAGAACCAACTTGATACTCATAATATGTTATGAAGATAACATTATATACTATATACTAATAGTTGATGGAGAGTTATTAATTTCTTATGAGGATATAAAAAGCCAACAAGTTTCTCTTTGGATAATAATAATGCAAGAACAATTTGAAATTCTTCATATAACCAAGACATGAGATCTTATTCTGCTTATGCTACCACAAGGAAGAAGGATCATTAGAAATATATGGGTGTACAAGATCAAGCATAATAATAATGATCAAGTAGAGCAGTATTGTGAACACTAATTAGTCAAAGGATATGCTCAGAAAAAATATACCAACTTCAATGAAATATTTTTTTCTTTTGTTCAAGTTTCTAGAGTTCAAGTAGTTCTTGTAATTTGTGGTATATATAATTTACAATTGGGATAATTAGATATACAAACTATATTTCTTCATAAAGATCCTAAACAAGAAATATAAATAATGTAACCAAAAGATTTTGACATAGAAAGGAATAGAGAGAGTAGTTTGTAGATTGAATACATCTTTATATTGCCTCAAATAATTACTAAAATATTGGTATAAGAGGTTTGGTTCCTTCATCTAAAAGTTATGACGTGAAGGCTCTAAAAGAAAAAATTATTTTCTTTAGAAAAATTAGATAATGATGGGTATAAAACATTTGTTCAAATTAGAACCATTAAAATAGTTAAAGGGGCACTTATTGTAATGAAAATAGAAAAGATATTCACAAAACAATTAATGCTTATAGGAGAAACACAATAAGAAAGAAAGTTCAATTAAATAATTAATAATGATGTGGTATCATAAGCTTGGTCATATGTCAGAATGGGATTACAAATTTCTTGTTGAACATGGGTTTCTTCTAGGGCTTAAAAAATTTTGTTACTCTTTCATGAGTTTTGTGTAAATAGTAAGCAATATAGATTTAAGTTCAAAAAGTTTAATACTATAGTAAATAATTCTTAAAACTAATTCATTTTGATGTTTGGGAAGTATTAATTCCTATTACGAGGAAGTACAAAATACATCATATTTTTTATTTATGGCAATTTGTTGTAATTTTATTAAGATGTCTAATTTTCAAGATTAGGCAAAGTCTCAAAACAACATTAAGTGAGGCTCTCTCATCTAAATAGTCTCATGAGTACATGGGTCATGCAAATAGTAAAATAAACTTTCAAATATCGATCCCATAGAAATTATGTATGTAGTTCAATCAATCAACTATTAGTCAATTTATTGCTCTAGTTGAAAAGATAAAATTTGGTTATTGGTAAGAATATTAGGTTCTAGGGTTGGTGCATTTCATTCTACATAATGAGTTGTCTAAATAGTATGTATATAATTACTTGGTTATAGAATGAATGTAGGATTATTGTGAAAATACCTTATTACTATATTGGTATACAAGGTAGTTATTAAATATTAGGTCATTCCCAATGATAGTCCCCTCATACATATTCCCTATGTATTTTATTACCAAAATGACAAATCATACATGCTTAAAAATTATTCATAAGTCTATACTTTTTAGGCAACTTGTTAATTACCCTTAATGGTTTCTTTATATGTACATTCTTATTCTCTGACAACATGCATCATATATATGTAAATTGATGTTGTAGTAAAAAATTTATACTTTCAATTTTGAAAGTGGCATACTCATACAATTAATATATATATTTTATCAAATCTCATAGATAAGAATCATATGATGAAAAATAAATCATAGGAACGTCACCGCATATGAGTCACCTCCACTCATCCATGTTTCATGACTTACATATAATCATTTACCATTATGACATGTGACTCACATTCTAAAAGTAAAACCCTTAGAAAAATATTTTATCAAATACCTACATCAATTGAGAGTCATTTCTTCTAATATATGCATAATAGATTGACATATAAAAGTATTTATACTTTTAGCTTCATAAGCATCATACTCACATGATTAACTTATCTCAATGTAAGGTTTTAACATTAAAGTTTGTGTCATACAACATGATTAGAAAGACTATCACTTCCTTCCTATTATTATGCATGAGTATTTTTCATAGCTTGCAAGTCACTATCCACCATAATATTATGTATAAACCCACTAATAGTAAAATCCTAATTTTAGTTTTACATAAATAACAGCTCCATCAATAATCAAACTACAACAAAATCCAAATATAAAATCATTTATTAATCACCTATCACATAAAATCAAATATAATAATATTATACCTCAATTTAGCATGACATTGGGGAGAAATTTAAACGAGATATTTCAAAATATATCTCTTGGAATTTTTGGTTCCCAATGATAGCCCTCAAGAGTACATAAGAACCAAAATATAAACCCATAATACTCATTTGTGCTTTTGAATTTTCTCCTAGGTGGAGTCAAATTCATGTGTCTCTAGGGATTATGCTTGTGGATTGCATCACCCATTTTCTCATGGATCTTTCCTAGGTTTTGGTGAAATTTCATTCACAAAATCTTAGTTTTTCATCTCTTTTCTTGTTCTCTATAATTCTCTTGAAATTTCATATTTTGTACTTTTAAACTTGAATGGATGGGTATAAAATTTAATTTGGAAGTCATTACTTTTAGAAATGTCATGACTTTATTCTTCCATCTCTATAATAGAAAGTCGTGACTTTAGGAATGAGTTATGATTTTATCACACTTTCTAGCTTTAGAATGCCATTATGTTGGAAATGGTATTCTAAAACACTAAGTCATGATTCTAAAGTTAGAAAGTGATCAATGTAATTATTCTAGAAATAAAACTCAACCCTGGTCTCTATCTTATGATAGATGACCACATTGCTAGGAATGGTCATGGTGGTTATACATTAAACATATATAATACTAAGTCACAACATTGAAAATGTTGTGAATTAGTATTATAACTAAAAGTCACATCATTGGAAATAAATCGTGGCTTTGGTCATTTCACTAGAGCAAAAGTAGTGGACTTCATAATAACCACAACTTGAGTATTGCTTTATGAAACTTTCTATAACTCTAAGGCATGGTACTAAAAATAGCACAATAGCTTTTGCCTTAAACTTAGTGGCTTTGTAATTAGAAAGGCATAGTGCTGGAGGCTATCCTAGATTTTAGCTCTAATGGGATACTTGTTTGTTGTGATATATAATTTATATTTCATTCATAAAAAATATTATGAGCTTGTATAGTTATGACTCCAATAAAGTTTTACAACCATAAAGATTATATTGCATATTGAAATAATTGTGTCAATAAGGTGATTAAGTCATGACATATGGAGATTATCATGACTATTTGTATAATGCTTCAACTAAGAATGGATGCTAAAACTACCCTAAAGCTTAATGAGGTAAAACAAAGTTATAACACAAGAAATATTATGAGTTTACATGACACCCTACTTCCCTCCTTCTCAATAGTCCTCAAAGTCTCACATTTTACTTAAAAATAACCCACCTTCACTACTTTTTGTTATAATCTATCAAAACTATAATTTAGTAAAAGTATTCTATTTATTGCTTATTTCAATACAAGCATGTCATAAATAATCATCAAAATAATTAGTATTATTTAGTATTTGACATAACAAATACTACTCCATGAGATATTGAGTAGAAGTAAGGTAGACATGTTTTTATTTTTTAAAATATTTAAAGTATAAGTAGAACTTGAATGTGAAAAGAAAATTAAGTATCTAAGGACTAATAATGGGAAAAATATACTAGTAGTGAATTTGATAAATTTTATCAATGAGAATACATCAAAAAATAATATGTGATGACATATACTCCACAACAAGTTGATTTGAATGGATGAAAAGAACCATATTAGAATGAACAAGAGGTATATTAAAAAATATAAGAATGACTAGACTAAGTCATTTTGGGTAGAAGTATCAAAGCTACCTATTTTGTGATCAATCAGTCATCATCAATTATGATTGAATTGAAGATGCCAATGAAAATAGTAAGCTAATTGACTAATCTTACATACATTTATTTGGAAGTCCTATATAAATTATGTATAATACCCAAGAAATATGAAAATTAGATTCAAAATCCAAAAAATATATATTCTTGAGATATGATGATGGACTGAAGGAATATCACTTGTGGTATGAAACTATATACAAGTTTTTTATTAGTAGATATGTCATCTTTGAAGAACACATGCTGAAAGAAAGAAAAATGAGATAATATGAAAACTATTAAAATTTGTTAGAAACAAATAATCAGAACACGAATTACTAGAGCATAATGAACAAATATCATGTCTCAAGTATTTAAGGTGCAATGATTAAATTTGAAGAGGAGAGAACCAACTTGGCACTTATATTATATTATGAAGGATAGTATTGTTTACTATCTACTAATAGATGATAGAAAACCATTAATTTTGTATAAGCTACAAAAAAAGCAAGAAGTTTCATTTTTGATGACAATAATGCAAGAAAAATTGAAACTACCCATATAACCAAGATATAGGAGCTTTGTTATTCTACTATGAAAAAGAAAGACCATTAAAAATGATGAGTGCACAAGATCAAACATAATAATGATGATCAAGTAGAGTAGTATCGTGCATAACTATTAGTCAAAGGATATGTTTAAAAAGAAGATGCTAACTTTAATGAAATATTTTTCTTTTTTATTCGACTTGCAAAAGTCCAAGTAGTCTTGATAAATATGTACTATATATAATTTACAATTAGGGTAGTTAAATATAAAAATTATATTGCTCATAGAGAACTTGAAGAAAAAATATAAATATTATAACCATAAGGTTTTGAAGAAAAAGAAAGAAAAAAATTAGTGTATATATTGAATAAATCTTTATATATTCTCAAATATGGCATAAGATGCTGATATAAGATATTTGATTCCTTTATCATAAGTTTTTAATACAATATACTTAATTCAAATCTTTGTCCATATTACAAAACATTTGGAGATGATAATTTCATTTTCTTGCTTTTGTATATAGATAATACATTGATAGTAGAACCCAATAATAATCATGTATAAAAATTGAAGACATATTTGGTAAGAGAAATTGAAATGAAAGATTTGAGATTATCAAATATAATCATAGAAATGAAAATTTACTAAGATTAAATAATAGGAAGATTCGAATTTTATAAAAGAATTATATCAAGAAAGTCTTGTGACATTTCAATGTGCATGATTTAAAGCTAATGTTTACTCCTCTTACTATTAATTTCGAGTTATCAACAAGTGTGAATCTTAATAGTGAAGTAAATAGGATGGAAATATCTTACATACTAAATGCATCAACTATAAAAATTTTAATGTTTGCTATGATTTGTCTAAGACCAAATATTACACAAGCAATATGAATTAGTACTTATTAGTCAACACATGGCAAATCCTAGTAAAGAACATTTAAGTTTTGTAAATAATATTTTAAGATATATCAAGAATACCTTAAATATTGTAATATATTATGAAGGTTTAGATCATGTTCTTAGAAGCTATGTTGGTTCAAATTATGTAGAAAATAATGATAATAGTAAGTACACCACTAATTTTGTATTTACTCTTGCTAAAGGAGCTAAAATTTGGATTTTAAAGTTATAATCTGGCATATCAAATTCTATGACAAAGGTGTGATATGTTGCAGCTAAACAAACTAGTAAATATATAATATAATTGTAAATGCTATTAGATCTTCCTAGACATAAACAAACGGTTATTTCTTTAATGTGTGATAATTAGAGTATTTTCCACTTAGTAAAAAATATAATAATTTCCTTAGATGTAAAATATATTAGAATATAATTCTACTTTATATGAAAAACATATAATATCATTTTATAAGTCAAGTAATCACATATTTTGTTTGTTTCGTATAAAATCAAAATATTACTATCATAATATTATTTTCTCATATAATTAATGTAAAACATTAAAATTACATGTAATTTTAATTATTTTTGAGAAATATTTCA
Source organism: Sapria himalayana (assembly GCA_029783825.1). Lineage (NCBI taxonomy): Eukaryota > Viridiplantae > Streptophyta > Magnoliopsida > Malpighiales > Rafflesiaceae > Sapria > Sapria himalayana. Next base: position 8,980,216 of record JAREIK010000801.1, on the reverse strand, counting down.
ATGTTACCATTGATGTAATTTGACACAACTTGACATAATCTGGCCCAAATCGAGATCAACCTTAGTTTCATGATCTAAGTTCAAGTTAGAATTTAGTTGGATTGAAACTATTATTAGGTTATAACTTAAGTATACCTTTTTTTTGATTGAGATTGAGTTCGAATTGATCCTCAGCCTAGCCCAACTTGTTGCATCCCAAAATGTTTGAAATATTGGATTGGAACAAGGGTGGGGTCAACCCTAGTAACCCAAATTTTTTTAAAATATATATATATATATAGTTATTAACATAATTATTTTCAAAATTTTATTTATAATATAAAGTTATATATATACATATGTGTGTGTGTGTGTGTGTTTAGAAAATGTATCTTTAAACTATAAGAAAAGAAGTAATTGGAAATGCCCTATTCTGTTTATGAATTTTGTCATTATGGTTGAATAATGATGGATTTATAAATGAATTAGTTCCATTTCTATAATAATCTTTTCCAACTTTATGAAACGGATTATGCAACAACATTTATATAAATAGTGATGGCTTTTTATGATGGCAAAGGGGTGTTGGATTCCATCACTAATTTTAAAGCGTAAATGTAAAAAATGTATATTCCATTTCTAAATAAGCGACAAATCATCAAAGAAATGCAAGAATTCATTTCTATTTAGAAATATATTTAGAAATAGAAAATTATGATTCTATTGTCTACAACAAGAATAAATTCCACTTGTATTGTATAGTTTCTGTATATTGTATACAATATACAATTACATATAGAAACTATATGATATGCAACCAAATAATTATATCCACATATTATTCATCAAATGTCATTCATATAACATCCACCATAGAATAAAATATCAGATAACAAACATAAATATCCATAAATTTGAAAATACAATTTATAGAGTAATTAAAAAAAGATTAACACAAAATTTATAATTTCAAATCAAAAACATACGTTGCAAAAAATTAATAACACATCACAAATAACTATTAGTCATTCTCCTGGTGAATATTGTCCTCCAGAAACATGGATGGATTCTCTTCAAAATGATGAAAAATAGTTGATGCCTCTCCCAACCTGCATATTATTTTCTCTTTCTTCGAAATCTTTTGTTACATTTTTTCCTCTCTTTTCAATCTTTTTGCCTCTCTTTTTTTTTCAATTATTCAAATTCTTTTAGTATCACTTCATTCTTTTGTTGCATCTCCTCATTTTTCCTTTATAATTTATCTTGAATATCCTGCATCTCCTCGTGAAATCTTTCATCAAACATGTTAATGTACCTAGAAGATGATGATGAAGAACTCCAAACAGAACATGGATAAAATGCTAATGTATGGGTACCAAGACCATACACTTGTCATTTTTTTAGCTCCACTCTGACAGCCTGAAGGCAAATATGCGAAACTTCAATCTCTTGCGCCTCTATAAAAATATCTATCAATTATGAAGTAATTCCAACCATATTTTCTATAGCTTCCTACAAATGTTAAAATACAACATAACTCATCAATTGCTATATTAAAAGAAATTTTATATTGGAATAAGAAATTGTCATCTCACTACTACATGACTACAAAATTCTTAAAAAAATATGGTAAAAATTTACATTAGTTATGGTAAATAATATACATGAGTTTGCATTATATTTACAATTAATGTCAAATAATCAATTTTTTTATTTTTTTTATTATTTGCAAATGTCAAATGAAACTATAAGCATAAAATGAAAAATTCACTTTTATATCATTTGAGTGTTTGACCATAAATGATTCATTTTTCTTCTTGTGCATTTGCTCGAATACCTCGAATGGTATCGGTGGACCTCCCAACTCATCCTCCTGAAAATAAATACTAGTTACTATTAAGGTACATCATTCATTATGACATAAATATTATCATTTGGATTCTAAAAATTTAAATAATAACAAAAAATAAAAGATAATTATACCAAATCTACCAATTGTTGGTATGCCACATTTGAACCTCTAATATGTTTTGAAGATCTTAGTCTTTCATTTGCTTTTTCTGATCGATGATTATATGAAGCCACATGGAACAAGGCCTTGAACTCCTCACTATTATAGTATTCCCACCACTGTATCCAAATACTAAGGAGATATTATTAGACTTTGTATCTTTACCATACTTTTTTTTCAATTTTCCAAGCTTGTCATTGTATCTCACTATTGTCATATATTTCCATGTATCCTTCACTGGTACGACCAAAGTATTATTCCATTTGTATTTATTTTTGTAAAAACCAAATAAAATAATAATACTATATAATGCATTTATTTTAAGAGTAAATTATATTATACCAAATTGAAAAAAAAGTAAATACATAAAAAATGTACCTCAAATTCTTCCAAATAAAATATTTTCATACTTGGGGGCACCAAATACAATAATACAATATAAAATATTTTCATATAGTTTCTTCTTAAATATCTTCCCAATTGTATGAGAAGTAGAAGGAATAAACTTGTAAGTACTTTAAAATCATCACCTACATATACATATAAACAAAATATATATATTTTGCGTGCTACTAAGTTAAATTTTATTTTATTTATATTTATTTTTCAAAACTTGTAAACAAAAAATTTATTTTTATTATAAATAATAATCAAAAATAAGTAGCAATATGATTCATTGTTATTATCGTAGAATAACAAAATTCAAAATTAGTAATATATTTATAATTTCATTCACATATTATTTTATAATTAATTTAAATGATAAAAATAAAAAATGATGATGAATACATATAGTAAATTTAAGAAAGCTACTTACTATTTATTTTTAATTGTAAGCTAAATGAAGATTTTCTCATAACGTGGCATGTAAGTTAAGCATTATGAATATGTTATCATTGCCGCTGCTAAAGTATCAATGCATGGGCCTTCTAAGATAGGTAGAATGGAACTAACATTATCTCTTAGTGAAAAATGAGACAAATATGGAATATAGTCATAGTAAATCTGTGTATTTCATGATGAGATGATGCCAAAGTTTCCTCCATACATGTAGGAGAATGCAAAAAGATGTTTGTAATGTTGTCATCACTAGATACATGTAGCTTTTCTCATCCAAAAACTATTAGCAGTCATCTTCTACCTCTCCTCACAAATTGAGATCCTCAATGACTTTGCATAAACATTGAAATAAATAGAGATAATAAAAACATTTTATAAAAATGACATAATAACAAAACATAATGATAGCCACATTAATATTAGAAAAAGCAATTAAATTACTTGAATTTAACATCCACTTTTTAATGATTACAAAATAAAAATGAGAAAATAATAAGGCAGTCAATAAATTTCTAGTCATCATTAGAATTTTCTAAGAAATCATTTCTATCTACATATTCACCATCATATGATTCTGTAACTAATTCCTCCTCATTAATTTTTTCAATATTGTCATCATCAATGACCAAATATATTCCACCCTCAAGATGTAAAGTTTGAAGGCAATCATCTACCCTATGAATAATTGAATGAAGTTCCATATTATTCTCTTGAAATACTGATATAAGTGATGGAGTGATCATAATATCCTTTTCAAAAACTTAAATAGTTGATCTAAGTTTTATTTTACACATTGCCCACTAGTGACATCGATTTCTTCTTATGGTTGGATTAGTGGTGTAATACACTTGTTGATCTTGTATCGCAATAATAAATAGCTCGTACTTATAATAAAATTTACTATGGTGTACATCAATAAAATTGTATTGATGATGAATTATAATACTCATATTTGGAATATGATCAAATCATTCACACTTAAATAGAATAATCCTGTTAACCAATAAAATAGGATATTCAACATGTAGAATTTTAATTAGCTGACCATGAAAATTTGTAGTACACGCAGTATAGTTAGATCCCTTGATGCAAATACCACATTTCATTGTAGCTCTATTTGAGCCATGTTTCTAAGTGTGAAATTTTTATCCATTTACATAATATATGGGATATGCCAATAAACTTCGTAATGATCCTTTTGCAAGATCTTTCATATGTCTATTACATATATTTTAATGAAAAAAATTATACTTACAAAATAATAAAGGATAAATTCATATATATAATATTGCACGTAACTGTGTAAAGCCAAGAAAGATAAGTTATATACTGTTATATTTTTCAAACTAATTTGCAAATTCTTTTTCAAGCATTGGAACAATTGAATCATCATCAATATGTGCCTCTCTTTGCCTTAATTCTTGAGCAATTATTCTTCAAAAACAAAATTGAAGATATGTTGAACAATTAAAATGTTGTATCGCATATAATGACAAATAAATGAGAATATGAAATTAGATTAGAATATAAAATTACATTTGTATACAATGACAAACAAAATAAATGACAAATAAGTTGCCTTATTTAGTATAATGTGTAAGTTCCTCATAGTTCAACAAAATATATGTGTGCGCAACATGATACCCTAGGTCTTTCAAAAAATATCTTGATGTTGCTCTACCATATGATATACCCGCATGTCTACAAATAGAAAGTATATCATTTTCTTATGATCCATCCTCCATACCATATATATTATTTGGTGATAATTTGCTATGTTGATTATATAATTGTGGTACAAAGTTGTATGCACAAATTACCAAAGCCTCTTCAACCAATTAGGCAATGTATATTTATCCTTCAACTTTGTCTTTATTTCGAATATTATTTATTAATTTTCTAAGATACCTGAAATAGATATATATTAGAACAAATATATTTAGTGGATTCATTAAAACTTTTAGAATAACAAATTAAAATTATATTACCTCTCAAATGGATATATTCATCTGTATTGCACAAGGTTTGCTATCATGGATTCATAAGGCATGTGGACCGTAAGATTTTCAATGGAGTTGAAGAAGCTAAAGTCTACATAAAATATTGGGGATGTCATTTTGTTATTGCTGCATTTCTTTTTTCTTTTGATATTACAAATGAGATTCTTAAAATATATTTATTTCAGTTAATACTTCCCAAATATTTTGTGGAAGTAATTTAAGCAATGCTATAGGTATTAGCCTTTAAATGAACACATAGCAGACATGACTTTTCATTTCCAATAACTTATGCTTTTTTATATCAACACATCTTCCCATGTTAGATACATATCTGTTAAAAAACCTGAGCTCCATCAGCCATTTGCACAAAACTTCTTTTGTATCCTTTTCAAGACTAACAAGTCTTGGAGAAATTATTCATTGATTTTTTTTTTGTGTAACTCTGGACTTGAATATATTTCTTTCAAATCATCTATTGATTTGGTATTATCTTTTATTTTTCCTTCCATATTTTTTATAGTTTTAAAAATATTTATTAAATTAATTTATCACAATATGTATCACACTTAAGTTGTGTCTAGTAAGATTTGTTTACCAAGAAGGTAAATCCCAAAAAATACTTTATTTTCTTCCAACCCTAGTGATAATTCTTTGAAATTTGCACATTAATACAATCTACATCAATATCCATAATATTTTTTAAACCATATCTTCAATTACTTCTAATATTTAGTCACCTAACCTCAAAGGTTGTATACTTTTAATGACTTTATGGCTTTTCTTAAATACATCAATATTCATATGAAATAGATGTTCCACATGTAAGAATTTATGGTTATTATCAAACAATAAGTCTTTACTTCTTTACTAAGATATAATACTTCCGAGTACTCCATGCAATAAGGACAAGCCAATTTCTCTATAATACTTCATCTGGATAATATTGAATATGCAGAAAAATTACTAATAATTCATATAAGTACCGCTCACATTTTGAAGTTCTACTTTCTAGATATATCATATGTATCGACTCCGTCCTCCCATAAAATTTTGAGCTCTACTATAAGTGGCTGCAAAAAAAACATTTGATTTTTCATTTGGATTTCTCAGACCAGGCATGATAACACATAAAAACATGTATTTATTTTTCATGTACATTCATGTTAATAAATTATAAGGTATAACAATAATTGACTATAAAGAGTATTATTGCCATATTTGTCCAAATAGTTGAAATCAATCTATGCATAACTCTAATCTAATATTTTAACATTCATCTACAAAATATGAATGATAATCATCAAAATGTTTCCAAGAAGGCAAATCTAAGCAATGATGCATCATGTCATCTTCATTAACATGTTCTTTGTGCTAACTCATATCATTAGCAGTAGCATCAGATGAAAATAATCTTTGTAAATAATGAGTCAATGAGAAATAAAACTTTTTGTGAAGAATATTTAATTTTTACATTTTATATGTTATATTTCTTTTGTACCAAGGATAGTTACAAAAACTATATACAATTGCTTCATTATCTATTCTCCAATATATCATGTATTCATTAATATAGCAATATATTTTTTCAACTGACAAACTCAAACCTCGCATTAATTTTTTTGTGCCATAAAAACTAGCTGTCATGATATTATTATTTGGTAAAAATTCAGATAACAATTAATATATGTCATCATAACTCCTTTCTAAAAAATGGATGCTCTACATTTAAATTTATCAGTCTGGCCACCATAGATAACTTTGAGTGGTCATATGAATTACCTTCTCAAATTCTTCTTCTAAAGCCTTTAAGTATTTCATAAAATTATTTTGCTGATGATATCGAGATATCGTAAATGACATCGAGATTTAACGAAGGACCAATAATATTCTTCAAAATTGGTTGACACGCATCGTTAGGATTAACAAATTTTATTACAACATTTGAATCAATATTTTTATGTACATAATACTTAATTATTTGTGGAAAAACTAATTCCTCATGTTCACACTAAAGATAATAGTCCCTAACAAATCTATTTTTTGCAAGATAATATCAAACTGTATCCATATCACAAAAATTTTAATTTTAATATTGATGAGGATTACATAATTATCTTATTTTTGTTTCATCCATAAATTTAGATTATTTTTTAGTAAATGCAATAAATTCCTCAATCCCATCTACAAATTCATTAGTTAAAAACTCATCTTTCGGTCTTATATTCATCGATTGATGATCAGATCATATAATATTTTCTATTCCTATAACACATAATATTAACATTTTTTGAATTATTATAATATACATAGAGATCTATTTGTAATAAAGATGTAGTAATATTTTTACAATATTGTATAAAACTAACAAATAAGTTGTAGTAAAATAATTATTAGATAATTTTGGTTAAAAAGCATATAAGGCATGCTGTTCCAATTTCTTAAATATTGTTCAAAATATATAAGTTGTATTTTTGTCATTTATATAAAACTAAATATTTGATATTTATATATATTGGATTAAATTGCATTAATAAAGAAAAAAAGAAAAATTTGCAATCTCATAATTATTAATTTCTAAATTAATAATGAGTAATAACTAATTATACAAACATATTATACATAATAAAAATAATAAATAAATTATCAATGTCAAATACATTAAATTTTGTCAATGAAAAAACATAAAAAATAAATTAATTATCAATGGAGACCATTAATAAATAAATGAGAAATTTTTATAATATATATATATATATATGAAGTATGTGGTATACATGGTCATATACCAAATGTGACATGTAATATAATTTTTTTAATATTAAATAGAGGCGGATATTATTTATTTTATTATAATTTTAGTGAAATGAAGAACAAGCAATTATATAAATTTTTAAATGGGCTTCTAATTTTTTTTTTAGTTTTATAATTGTTTGCTACATTTCACAATTCTAATTACATACCTTATAATCTTTGTTTTTCCATTTTTATAGTTATTA
>JAREIK010000801.1:8862390-8969890 GCA_029783825.1 Sapria himalayana | reverse complement strand
ACGCACATCACGGTTACTTTTTTCCGTTCCCCATCAGTTCTGCATGTGTATTTACCATTCTTCTTGTTGATGAATATGATGATTCATTTATGATTTAGTATGTATGTTCTATTTTGGTTGATGCAATATTTTAGAAATATTCTTTAGCTGTTTTTGACCCGTGCATGTGTTTATTGAAATATAAACTTGTTTTTATTTTAGAATAATGATTTGTTGTTGCAATGTTAACTGATATCCCATATCAAAAAAAAAATTTGTGATCTCTTTAACTTAGTGAGTTGGAGTCTTGACTCCCTAAGTCTCATCATATTTATTTGTTCATTTAAACTTCCACTTCAATATACTTCTATAGAGATTATAAGTAGTGGTATGATCTCCTTCCAAGTCCTAGTACTTTACAAGAGTAACTATGAAAATTGGATTATCAAGTTGAAGGCCCTCATTGGATCATAATTTGTGTGTGATATAATAGAGAATAGTTAAAAAGAATAGAAGAATAAAGATACTCAATCTCAATCTTAATCTTAGAAGGATAGTTTGAAAGATTCAAGAAAACAAAGACAAAAAGACTGTTTATTTGATCTATCAAGGATTAGATGAAGATGCATTTGAGAAATCTCAGAAGTCAAGACGGTAAAAGAAATATGAGAGAATCTTCAAATCTTTTATAAGGGAGCAGATCCGGTTAAGAAAGTATATCTTCAAACTTTGAGAGCTGAGTTTGAAGCTTTGAATATGAAAGGATGAATCATTTTAGACTACTCTAAAATCTTAATAGTGATAAATCAATTGAAATAAAATGATGAAGTATTAAGCGATATAAAAATTATAGAGAAGATTTTTTGATCGATAGATTTAAAATTTGATCACATTATTAGAATTCAATCATAGTACCGTGTCGTGCCTAGCAAGACACGGTTCTTGGGAGGGGGCAGGCCCATCACGGGCATGTGGCCCAAAATCCATCAAGTTTGATCTAGTTTGGCCTAGTTTGGGTCGGGTAGGGTCTGACAAAAATTTAAAATCCTAGGGTTTCGGCATTGCGTCATCGTGTGTTCGTCGCTCGTTGGGAGTTGCTCAATTGTTGGGGCTATTGTGCTTATGTCATGCCCACATGCCAGGCATGCCGTTCTGTGCCTACCATGGCATGAGTTGAAAACGTTCGGCCTGGCAATGCACAACTCGTGTCGAGGTTGTGCCCGGCACAGGCCCTAGCATGGCACTGTAACGTGTTATTCCAGGCTTGGGCTAGCCTGGTCTAGCTCATTTGACACTTCTAAGATAACTCATGGTACTTTAATTTTGGTGCAATCAATTATATGTTTGTAGATCTTTATGAATTGGTGAGTTGTAACGTGATTTTTGGAAATGAATTAAAGTTAGTGGTGAAAGGTAAAGGTAAATTCTCATTTGATTGAAAAATAGAAATCATCAATTCATTTCTAATATTTATTATGTGTCGAACATAAAGTGTAATATCCTGAGTTTAAGATAATTTTTAGAAAGAAATATTATATTCATCTAAAAAATAATAATCATTTCTATAAGAGATAGTAAGTATAATTTAATTATCAAGGTGTCGATGTCAAAAAATAAAATATTCATGATCTTTAGTCAAAGTGATCTTGCAAAGTATCTCAATGCATATTATGACTTAGTTTTAGTATCTTTGGTTTGAACATCTTAGATTTGGTATATTTGGTTTGAACATCTTAACTTTAGAGAATTGGAATTACTCTCCAAAAAGCAAATGGTAAAAATACTATTAGCTATTATTCATCGTGATCAAGCATGTGAAAGATGTCTAATTGGGAAGTATTTAAAGAAGAGTTTTTTAAATGAGTCAAGTTCAAAAGTTCAAAATTCACTAGAACTCATACATACGAATGTGTGTAACCCAATCAAGTTAAACTCATTTTGTAAGAGAAACTATTTTCTTTTCTTTATAGATGGTTTTTCAAAAAAAAATATGGGCATATATTTTAAGGAGAAATCAAAGGTATTTAAAAAATTCAAAAAGTTTAAAGTCCTTGTTAAAAAGTAGATGTATCAAACAGGTTAGGCAGCTCAAGCCTAGCCTGAAGCATGACCCGAATCAGTCGTGCTTAGCCCAGCACAACATTGTCCAGACTTATGTCGGATTGGCTCTCGGCACGACCCATGCAATGTGGTGCTGAGGTATCGGGTCTCTCTGCAGAGCTAGGCACGACCTGATGTTCTGGTCCAAAGGCATGAGAATTCAACATGATCGGAACTATGCCCCCCCCTCCCCCCAGCCCGATGGTCCGAGCCTGAGCTGAGCCCAACTTCTCGTTTGTCCCGAACCCAACCCCACACGAACCTGCCACTCTTATCTTTTCAACCCGAGCCTGATAAGTTCCAGAAGCCGAAGCTTCTGAAATCTGTGACCATTTGTGTTTATTCGATAGTTGAACCAACCCAATAGTCCAAAAAAAATATTTTTTAAACTTTTGGCCATTGGATTTTGCCCCTAACGACTAAGATGCAAAATCCAATGACCCTAAGGATTCTGTCCCTTTTATTTATTAAAAAAATTTAAAAAAATCTAAAAAAAATTGAATAAAAAAAGATTTTAAATCTATAAAATTCACCATTCTTATTCATAAATTTTGACTTAGCTATCTCTCTTCTTATCTTGTATTTTTGCTCCGTCTCTTATTGACTCATGTTTTTTTCTCTATTGGTCTCTCATTTTGTTTTGAAATTTGGGACTTGGGTGTGAACATTGGAGTGCGACCTATCAATTGTGGTATGATATAAACATTAAAAGGTAAGTATGATTTTATGCATTATCACTACTAAAATTCACCGGATTACCGACCAATTTTTTGGTCGCTAAATCGGTATTTTTTGATCGGTAAACAAAATAGCGACCAATTACTGACTAAAATATTAGGTCGTAATTTTGTTTGTTAATTTTTTTATCGATACAAAATTAGTTGGTTGGTAAATTATTGATCAATTACCAACTCTCTACCTATAAAAATTTTAACAATCATTTACAGATCATTCATTGATAAATACTTACCGACTAAATTCTAACTATTTTTCGATAAAATTTCGGTAATATTCGATAAAATTATGATTAAAAATCGATCAAAATCTTTTAAAATTATTGGTCAATAATCGGTCTCTAAAAATATTATAGACTATTTAGTGATCTTTTACCGACCATTGATATTAAAGAATTTTGGTCGGTTTGATCACAATCCGATCAATAATTATCAACCAAAATTTTTTTTTCTAGTTTTGCGGCAGTTTTTGCAGAAATTAGAATATAAAACACAAAAAAAAAAATCTAAAAATCATCAAGTATGATGTAGTTGCTGTAGATAACACAGTAAAAAAAATCCAATTAACTTTAGCAAACAACTATATATACTGCACATATATATTAAATACATCAAGAAAAAATAAAAAAATGAAATCCAAAATTAAAATTTATAGGTATTGAAAAAAATGTGTAATATACTCAATCATCCTATCTAGTTTCATAATCGTTATGTTGTAATATTTCTGGTCTATACGATGAGATGTCGGATACTGGGGTAGAATTGTCTGTTGCTTCAAGTCCTGATACAGTTGCTGTAGGTGTTGCTGTAGGTGATGGAGTAGATGTTGTAGCTGAAGCATTACGCCGAATAATCTGAGGTAGATCATCATGGTTGAACTGTAATTCTCCTTTATGAAATTTCTTTGTAAGCCAGTCAAAACGCATACGCAACCTATCCCTATCATCCTTATAGTCGATCATGCGTTGCTTGGTATCAGCCAATTGATATAGTATTGCATTTCACATTGCATCTTGAAATTCCTCCATCATCGAGAATAAATTTAATACTGGTTCTAAAAATTCAGCTTCATAATATGATCGTCTATGTGAGTAAAATGATGATGTCGATGTATCGACGTCATAGACATGCATTTTCTCATTGCCATCAATAGCCGCATACCAAATCTGATTCGTATCAACTGGTAGAGCTGATAAATGAGAACTACTTATTATACCATCACATGAACCTGAAGTAGACTGGGAATACACTTGAGTTGCAACAGCTAATATTTTTTCATATCTCACATAATAAACATGAATGCTAGGTATTTAATTTATATTCAAACAAAAAAAAGATGATTTTTTTAATGAAACTTATATTTGCTGCACGAGATCTCTGATCAACGAAAGTTTGATCATCATGAGCCTTTGTGTGTGTGTATTTGAATAAGTGAGGAGCGCTGGACTTTTTATCCTTTTTGTGTGTCTATAATTACACACAATACATATGTTAATTCTATTAAAAAAATTTCTTATGAGAAATAAAATTTAGGCATAATTGAATATATTTCATAAAATAATAAACATAAAAAGTATAAATTAGAAATAATATCAATGCTCGTTCGTGCTCACGCATAAAGTGAGATTCACAAGTATGTGTAGACATTCCATTACCCTCTCTAGCTCATTCTGAGTGATGATTGCTGCTTTGTTTATCACACCTCTTTCTATAATCTAAATCTTTTCATCTGCTTCGTCACTCCTTTCTTTTTCTTTCTTTCTATAATTGAAAACATGATTTGGGATACTTGAATTTTTTTCTTTCTTTTTCAATCATTTATCTTTGATCTCGCACACAGTATCTTTATACCGACTAGCATAATGTTTGTTGAACATACTTTTGACTCTCTCCCTTGGCTATATCTACCTGTAAACTTTTTATAATTATAAATAAATAATTTTTAATCAGTGAACAAAAGAATAAATAAAAGATATATAAATTTTAGGTAATAATATTTTTCTTAATTTCTCTCCAAATCATTAATTGGTCTTTATCTGTGAGTGACTTTCAATTATATCTATTAGGTTTAAAGGACTTCCTGAAAATTATCTTCAGAATCCTAGAAATAGAACCAGATGGCTCTAACTTCGTTCTGTAACTAAAAATTTATAAGCAAGTAAAAAATAAAATAATAAATTGATTAATTATTTGTTAAGTTTTATATCTTACGGATTATTAATTGTCAGATCAAATTGAGTAATAGAGAGAGTCTTGTCTGTATGGTGCTCTGAGGAAGACTCTCCAACATCTCCATTCTCTCCCTCATCTCCCTCCTCTTTTTCTCACATCTCTTGATCATTCATCAAAATTTTAGGACCATTATGTGGATCAGTCAGCTGATGCTGCTACTGTGGTACATTCACAATCTTCTCTGTCTGCTGTGACGTCTCATCCATCCATTATCCTCTACTAGTTTTAGGTATACCTGAGGCCGTAATATCTATACCATAACTGGTATGACCTTGTAATGTGTTGCCTCTACCTCGTTCACGTGTCGTATCTGTAAAAATACATAAAACAATGAAAATAAATAAAAATGATTAATGATTAAAATAACATAAAACTCACTGTCTGCTCATTTTCATCAGAATCATCCAAATCCGGTTCGTCTTCTTCTTCAGATGTAGTAACATTATTTTCAAACTCCTCTTCATCACTCATTTCTTCCTCATAATCAATTAAATTTTCATAAATATCTATATCCTCACTTGTATCCATCTCATAATCAATTAGATTATAACATCATTGTCATCATTTTGAAAAGTTGGTTCTATGAAATTTGAGCTCTTATTTTAATCTTGCACATAATTTTCCAATTCTTCTTTCTAGGATCGGTCCGGCCCAGATATTTACAATAATAAACTTGTGATGCTTGTACTGCTAAGACAAAATGTTCATACTTGTTGAATTATTTTTTATGGTGCACATCGACAAATTTATATTGAGGATGGATAACAATACTAACATATGGTGTTGGATCGAACCATTCACATTTAAATAACATACTTTTTTTAACCGAGAGTATTTCAAATTCTAACTCGATCACTTCGACCAGAGTCCCTTAATAATCATATTCAGTTTTATTATATATGGATCTTTTAATGCATACCTCCCGTATTGTCTGTTGCATGGTAACTATCATATGATTTAGTATGAAATTTAAAATTATTCACACATTAATTATTGTACGTTCAAACCTCTCTTAGGGGACATCGTGCTATATTTTGAAGATAATGATTGAAAATTTTATTTACACGATTATGAACCTGTAATCAAAATTAAGTGGATTGTTTAGATTATAATTTTAAATTTTTATTAGAAAAATATAATTATTTTGTGATTTTCATTATAAGTAAACATACGTATTTTTCAAAAAATAGTAAAATTATTGATCTGTCATGGTATTGATAGCTTCTTCATTCATGTTTGGAAACTCTTTATGTTTATTTGTAATAAAATCATTAAAAAAAGAAATTAAAAATAATTGATACATTGATAAAAAATAGTAAATTATAATACTAAATAGATCTTATTTGACTATTAGTAAATACTTACTCAATGAATGACTAAATAATTGGACAATTTATTAGGATATATAGATGAGGTGCAGGATATTCATAGTCTGCTAGATATCTTTTCCCTTCAGGACCAATTGCTTTACCCAGAGGCTTGAAAATTTAAAACATATCATTATTCACATTATCATAAAGATAAATCTCATTCTGCTTTTCCTTAAGTGGAAGAGTTGGATCTTCTTCTTTTAAATAGAATGATGTGAATTTTGCAGTCTCATCTATAATATAATATATTGATATTGAACCCTCAATCTAAGTCTTATTATTATTGTATGCTTTATTTTTTTCAAGTATCTACAAATAATTATTGAAAATTATAAGTCATTTTTGTGTGTATATAAATATATTAATAGGAAAAGAATTAGTTTAGTGAATTAATATTATCTTTCTGGAGGATACATCTAATGATAATGGACCAGACAACAATCCTAGCTTCATAAGCCAAGTGCACTGGAAGATGTTCCATTGAGTCAAAAAAACTAGGAGGAAAGTTTTTCTCAAGATTGCATAAGATAACAGGAATTTGTTCATCCAGATTCCTCAACTCCTCATCAGTCAATGAAAAAGAAGTAAGTTGCTTAAAGAATAAAGAAATCTCAGATATTGGCTCTCATATTCTATTAGGTAGGAATTCTCGAAGAGCAATTAGTAATAACCTTTGCATGATTACATGATAATCATGACTCTTCATTCTAAATATTTTTAGTTTTTTCGCATCCACACATCTCTTTAAATTAGAAGCATACTCATCTGGAAATCTAAGTTTATTTACCCACTCCAACACTATTCTTCTATAATTTATTCAGAACAAATGGCATATCAGGGTATTTATTGGCGATAAGATTTTTTACAAATTGAGGATGATGACAATATTTATTCAACTCATCTCTTGACTTGTACGCGTCCTTAATTTTTCTTGGAATATTAAACAATGTATTGAAAATATTGTCAAACATATTCTTCTCAATATGTATAATATCAAGATTGTGCCTGAGCAAGTATTCATGCCAGTAGGGAAAATCCCAGAAAATACTTCTCTTATTCCACCCGCAGGTCTTAGGTATAGCTGCATTCACAACCTCAACATCAACATCTATTACCTTCCTCAAGCCTCTGTTATTCAATTCCTGCATAATATCATCCCTAGATCTAACTCCTTAGAATTGCTTAGTAACTTTTCTATTCTTAATGAAGACCTTGGTGTTAAGTCGATACGGATGTTTAATGAGCAAAAATTTTCGATGGTTGTCGAATCACGATTAGTTTTCGCTATTAATTAATCTAAAAGTATCAGAATTTTTCATACAATACGGACATGCCAATATACCAGTTGTACTTTACCCTGACATCATAGAATATGCTAGAAAGTTATTTATGGTCCACATGAGGGCAGCTTACATCTGAAAATTTTACCGTTTGGAAATATCATAAGTTGAACCCCAGCACCCCAAAGACTTTTTAACTCCGTTATCAATGGTTGTAAGAAAATATTTATCTTCCCCTTTGAATTCATATGCCCCGACATTAATACAGTTAAAAACATAAATTTCTCATTCATACATAAGTATGAAGTCAAATTATATGGCATCACCACCATAGGTCTCACAGAATATTGCTGTCCAAATTGACCAAACGGCTAAAAATCATCAGTAAATAAACTCAACCTAACATTTCGAACTTCAGAAGAAAAATCAGGAAAATACCTATCAAAATGTTTCCAAGTAGGGGCATCAGAATGGTGACACATCTTACCGTCCTTCATATGATGCTCTGAATGTCACATCATGTCATTAGCTATTGTAGTTGATGCATGCAATCTCTACAACCTAGGTGTTATTGAAAAATAATACATCTTCTTATACGACACCTTCAACTTACGTATATACAATATATTTCCAGAATCCCTAATCTTTTGCTTGTATCGTATATGCTCACATATTTTATAACTGTTAAGGTCATTATTATCACCCCAGTATATCATACAGTTGTTCACATAGTAATGAATGACCTGTACGAGTAATCCCAAGCTTCTAACTAACTTCTTCGTGTGGTAGAAATCCAATGACATTAGATTATCTTGTGGTAATAATTATTGAATGAATTTAAACATATCATTAAATCATGCCTGCAAATACCCATCTGTGTTTTATTTCTAATATCCTCATGCCTGCAGAAAGTTGAGGATGCTTAGAATTTTTCTCATATACAGGTTTGTCTCCAGCTTGAATCATGTCATAGAAATTACTTACCTCGTCATTAGGTTCCTCATTCGGGTTAAATTCATAACCTGTAGCATCAAAATCCATCTTATGGTATGTAGTGTGATTAATATTAATATTATCACAAATTATCTGATCAATTTCATTTACTGACATCCGTACTGCATTTGAACTCCTCTGATGGACTTACTTCTCACCATAGTATATCCAAACATAGTAATCAGTCACAAAATCATTTCTATACAAATGCATCCTTACAGTCAACATTCAAAATTTTTTTATTCTGACATTTAATTAAAGTGCAAGGACACCTTAGATCTGTATCACTATTCACACATTTAGGATATCTCAGAGCAAACTCAACAAATTCATTAATTTTATCTCCCCATTTATTAGAGAATATTTTATTCACTATTTGACCATTGTACATTTATTCATAATTGTCTTTTATAACTAATTAAAAAAATTATTTTATTTAACAAACACGATTGTCTCTAATTATAATTATATATAATTATATAGACATTTAATTAGATATACAAATGTTTATATATAGTTATCCCCATATAGTTTAAAATAATATTGTATGTTGTTATACATGTAATTATAAATATAGTTACATATAATTATACATATAGTTACACATATAGTTAAACATATATTTATACATTAGGTTTATATATTTGTTCATTTAATTTTATATATTTATACATATAGTTATTTAATAGTATAGATATAGTAAAATATTTTTTTATATACTACTATATAAAAATATATATTAAATATAAGCTGTAAATTTATTATTTAAATATAATTATGCATCCAACTTTTAAAGTTATACATATAATAAGATACAATTATTTATAGTTGTATATTATTTTACATATAATATATATAGTTATAAATAGTTTTATATAATTAAACATATAGTTATATATAAATATATTTATACAAGTATTTATAAGTAGTTATACATAAATGAATACAACGTTATACACAAATATTTTAATTTAATTATATGAATACATATATGTATATATAGTTACAAATATAATTATATTTAATTATATAAAGTGTTACATGTTTATACAAATATTTATATATAGTTATACACATATAATTTTAAATATATATGTAGGTCAAGATATAATTATATATAACATTTATATAGTTATATATTTAGTAAAATATAATTATATATAGTTATATATTAGTATACATATAATATTTTTTTTAGAAATATAGTTATATAGAATTATACATATAGTTATACATTAATATATAATACAAATTAGGTATGTAAAGTTATAAATATAGTTATAAAAATACTTTATTTTATTATAAATAAAGTTATAAATACTTTTATATAAAATGACATATGATTATATAATTAAACACGTGTATCTATATAATATTTGTGAATAAAATATTTTTATAAATATTACTTAAATATTATTATATTTATATGTATCACTTTTATAAATAATATATAGTATATATATCACATTTATATAAATATTATAAATATTCTATATTTATATAAAAAATAATATGTAATATAAATATTTACAAAACTGTATAATCATTTAATGTTATATAATTATTATATACAAGAATATATAAATGTCATATGATAATAATTATATAAAAGTTTGATTTAAATTTAATCCTTACATATATTAAAGTATAGATATTTATACATAATGTCATATGATTATATAAATATAAATCAACATCAAGATTATCTGGATACAAACATTTTATAATTGAAATCAAAATTACTAAAATCCTAAAAATATAAATAGTAGAACAAATTTTAAACATGAAAAATTATAGTTTAATTAATTGTGTCGAGTCAAAATAATGTTAGGTTAAATAAAATTGAAGTAAAAATAAAGAAATTCGGAGGAAAAATAAAAAAACCTAATACCTGATTATACTGAAAAAAACAAAAATCTGATTGTCTATATATAATTCAGAGAGAGAAATATGTATAAGCATTTTGAAGGAGAAGAACAAAGAAAAATACCTGGATTCAGAAGAAAGAATAAATTTTATCGATTTCGTGCTTACAGTCATCTCTTATTCGAAAAAATGGAGTTTCGATGATGACTTAGCAAATAATTTTCAAATCAAAAAATTAAAATAATGAATTACCAACCAAAATTATGGTCAGTGAAAACAAATTTATAAGTATTTGGAAGTTCATTTTACCGACTAATTTTAATGGTAATATATTTTTGGTCGTTAAACTATCGGTAATTTATCGGTAATTTTTATTCGCTATTTTCATCCTAATTTACTGACCATTTTCTGACTAAAAATATTTGGTCAGTAGGTATGGTTGATATTTGGTCGTGAAATGGTTAGTAATTATTGACCTAAATAATTGGTTGGGAGTATGGTCGGTAATTACGATGTTATAAATATATTGGATAACCACATTATCGACCATTTTTAATGGTAATAAATTTTTGGTTGTTAAATGGTCGGCAATCTTTCGGGAATGTTTTTTGCTAATTCCCTTCTAATTTACTGACTAATTCCCGACCAAAAAATAATTTGGTCGGTAATATATGGTCAGTAATATATGGTCGGTAGTTGGTCGAAAATTTAGACAGAAGTAATTTTTTCAGATGCACCTCTTTAGATCTCTAAATTGGTTGTGAATTGGTCAATAATTACTGACCCATATATCTGGTCGGAAAATAGTCAGTAAGTACGAAATTCTAAATAATTTGAAAACTCACTGTACCACCCAATTTTAATGATAATATATTTTTGGTTGTTAAATGGTTGGTAATATATTGGATACCTACTTTACAGACTAATTTCTAACCAAAAATATTTGGTTGGTAATTATGATTAGTTTTTGGTCCGAATTTTTTTTTTCTATACTCTTTTTTAGTCGCTAAATGGTCATGATTTGGACAACATTAATTGACCAAATTTTTAGGTCGGTAATTTGGTTGGTATTTTCGTAATTTTTAGTAATGTATGAATATTTTTTTATTGTTTAATTAAGTTTTTTTTATTTTAGTTTACTTTAAGTTTAAATTTTAAGATTTAATTTGTAGTTTTTTAATATTAATTAATATATTATTTAAAAAACATTAATTATAATATAATTAAAAAATAAATAAATAATAAAAATGACAAATAGTATTTTTAATTTCAATAATATAATTAATTTAAACATAAACATAGCAAATTATAATTTAGATACCATAAATCCTACGAAAATATCCGAGACCGTTGATACTTTGGTTTTTTTGGTCGCCTCGATCTAAATATTTAAAAAATAAAAAAATAAAGAATATCAATAGTTTGGAATCACTTTAATATAATACAATAAAAAAATAGTAGGGATTGCAAAGAAGAATAGACACAATACAAATATTATAAAAAAGTTAATATGTAAGAGTTTGTGTGGGATTGACACCTTAAGAGGCCTGTCGCATAATACATCAAAAAATATGATATATTAGATCTCATACAAAATTAACTCAGTGGTGGATTCTTTAAGGTTGGATTCAGTTTAACTTTAATATTGATCTCCTTCATATACCACACCTAGTTAGGGAGAGAAGATATGACCAAACTGATCACCATAATCGGTCTTCTGATTAGGTTTTCATAGGATCCAATGGTAGTTAGTATCATGCAGATTTATTTTTTGCTTGCAAATCATAGGATTCCTAAGTTTACATCTAGGAATGACATACCAAAATATTATAATATAGAAAAAGAAATAATAATTAATGAATATAAGCATTATAGTAGTATTTATTCGTGACATTTGATATTTGGACCAGTCACGATAATGTATCTTATGCATGCCTCATAGCTCACTATGTAGATTATGAATGGATACTAAATAAAAAAAAATAACATTCTCAAAAATTCTCAGAGATTCTTCATCCTCATGTTGGCCTGATCATTTATAAGTGCATGATGAAAATCTTTATAGAATATAATATTCAAAATAAAATATATACTATCATATTTGATGTACATTTAACAATAAAATAGTAATTAACATGTTTGTTATGACTATTAGATATGAACTATTATGAGAAAATTTTCATGTTAGTTACATGTGTTACATCTTTAATCTCATAGTACAAAAGTGGATGATTGTTTTTCCGTATGCCTCATTAAAATTTTTTTGTATGCCTCGCAAATAACAGGAGTTCTGTACTTACTATTTGTTTGCGAGTTAAAAAAAAGAAGTTTCAATCGGATGTGGGATATCCCTGGAATTATATATACATCATGTTGGAATCATGTGTTGAATACGAACATATATAATCTGACCACATTAATAGTAAGAGAGCTGAATTTATTTTTTATGACATTGATTAGGTTGCAGGAATTTCATTTATGATATTTTTAAAAATTTTTTATGACATGATAAATATGTATCCTTCAATTTATATTCTATTGACTTGCATTGCACTCGAGTATATATGTAATATTAGTATTATGTTTAGAAATTTTAGAAATGACTCGATACTTAATGATTTGGTTGTAGAGATGAAAATTAAATACTTAAAGTCCTGGTCTACCATTCTATTTTTTTATTGTTTGGTTGTCTGCATGGATCCTATGGTTAAGGTGAAAGGAATATAGAATGTTTTGATATACATTTTCTTATGTATGAATTAGGAAAATTAACCTGAAGGGTTTATTCACGAGAAGTTGACTGAGCTCTTTACATACTACGATACTAGGTATGGTAGTAGTAGCAGTGTGGCTCCGAGTATGGACACGAATATCATATTTGGAGATGATGATTTTTTTTATTTAGTTAGTGAGGGGAAATGATAGGGTGATTCATTTAATAAGAGTAAACTGTTTCAATATTTAGATATCGATTACTACCCAGTCCTATCATATTTTGATAATAAGAATATTGATTTTTAATAGTGATAAAAATTATATGAGTTCACCTATCCTGTGCTATCTAAGATGATATTGGATCTATTGACTCTTTAGGTGTCGAGCATAGCATTGAAATTTGTTTTTTTGTTATAGTGAATATAATTTTAGATAGGAGATCCAAATTACGATCAGATATTATTGAGGTATTAGCATTCATGAAGGATTGAGAGGATTCGAGTTTGAGCATCAATGATCATGTTGTGACTGCAACAAAAGTGGAGGAGTTGGCTAATGATGATGATTCGTGTGACATTGATGTTGATGATTCGTGTGACATTGATGTTGATGATTCGTGTGACATTGATGTTGATGATTCGTGTGACATTGATGTTGATGATTCGTGTGACATTGATGTTGATGATAATTAATAATTGATATGAGATTGAGCATTGAGGCATTATCGCATTGATGATTAAGCTGAGTAATATTTTTTATTTATCATTTTTAGATTGTCTCTGTTTATTTTTTTGTGGTCATTTTATTTTGATTTTGTTCAGATACTTATGTTTTTGTGATTTATATTGGATTATATTAATATTTTACTTTTAGTTTTATTAATTCAGACACTGATACTGTTATTGATTTAGAGATGCTTATTAATTTTTATATTCTAGTTATTTATATTTTATTAATTAAATAAATTAAAAATTAAATAATTAATTAATTATTTTAATTTAAGTATTAAATAATTAAAATGACAATTTTTAATTATTTTTGAATTTGAAATTAATATTTTTTTCAAATGGTCGAAATCCGGACCAAGCCTTGCCCTACAGGCCAAAACCCACCTCAAACTCAACATGAATGGCCATAACAGGCCACTCCATGCAAGACCTAGCTTGAAAATTTTAAAAGTCACGCTAGCAGGTCGTGCTAGGCTGGCATAGCTGAAGCTGGACACTGCATTGTGGCTCGATTGGGCCAACTAAAAATTAGGTCTGCATGGCCTTGCCTGATCTTTTTGACACCTCTATTGAGAAGAAAAATGAGCTCGTAATCAAAGTCATGAGATTAGATCGTGAAAGAGAATTTATATCAAACAAATTTTAAAATTATTATGAAGATCATGAACTTCAAAGATCCCTCATAGTTCAGAGATCCCCCCGACAAAATGGAGTAGTGGAATGGAAGAATAAAACTATCCTTAACATGATGAGAAACATGCTTAAACGTAATAGACTAACAAATGAGTTGTGGGCAGAAATAGTTGCATGTAAAATATATCTATCCAATCGATTATTTACAAGAAGTATATGGGAAAAAACACACAAGTAGCTTGGAGTAGAAAGATGCTAGGTATTTTTTTATATGAGTCTTCGAGAGCATAACTCATGTGTATGTCTCTGACAAGCAAAGAAGGAAGCTAGAAATACAAATTTATTGGTTTTGATGTAAACTTTAAAGGCTACAAACTTTACAATTATATTACTAAGAAGATAATCATCAGTTGAGATGTCATATTTAATGAAGAATAGTCGATCAAGATTTTCGTGGATAACAAGTTAGCAATAGTTTTGACCAAAAGCTCAATCTTCCATGATCGAAGTAAACATATTGATACTCGCTATCAATATATTAGAGAATACATTGTGAAGAAGTATGTGTAATTGGAGTACGTGAATCTCATGATCAATTAGCTGATATTTTCACCAAACCACTCAAGTAAGAAGACTTCACCAGATTAAGAATTTTACTTGGAGTAATGAAATCGAGGTTAAAAGAGAATATTAAAATATAAATTTATTTTAATTTGAAATTATCTAGAAGCATGATATTTTTGAAATATAAATTTAGGTGAGAATTTAATGACTTAAAATTGTGTGGTTGAGATTGATTCTTGTAACCTATCAATATCCCTTTTGTATTAATATTTTTTCATTCAAAAAAAATTTAAAATATTTTTTAAATGTTCTTTTGTGAGAGCGTAAGGTTCATTCTCAATCTTTCTCAATCTTCCTTCCAATAGTGTTGGTATCTAACAGTGCAACGTTCTTTTTTATTATTTTGATTTGGTGTTCATGTGTGTGTGAGATAATCCCATGCATCTTTTCATTTTCTATGCAATATTTTTCTTTTTTTTTGTTATTCTCTTCTTTTTCCCAAAGAGAAACTTCTCTGCAAGCTTTTTGTTCACAACGCGACTTCGATATTTGATATCAGATCATAGATCCAACAACTTAAGAATATTTTTTCATCTTCATCTTATATTTATTTTGTGAAATAAAATCCGAGTCTGTGAGATTTTATTCCTAGAAGTGTTATTTAATATTTTAGATCCTAGCTCAAATTAAGAGTAAGTCTGTAGCTCCAGTCTAGATTTACAAGATCAAAAATAAAGGAGTTAGTTCTTCTGTAATTCGAAGATGTTCAATAATCGTAACTTGAATTCCCAATTTTCAAAATCAAAAACCTTAGGTTTGGAGTCAATACTAATGAATTATTCAAATTTATTTAGTACAAGCCTTAGTTATCTCATAAATATCATAAGATATTTATGATATAGTTAAAGTTAAGTTTAATGAATCAATTGACATATCATCTTTAGAGAATACCAAAAAAATATCAATGAAAGAATTAAACAAAATAGATGTTATAGTTTTTCTATTTATTCAATAAGGAGTAACAAATAACATATTTCCTAAGATAATGAATTCGGTAAGAGTTGAAGAAGCATGAAATCTCCTACAAAATTTATTCAATGGAGAAAAAAAGGTTTGAGCAATAAAACTCTAATTCCTTAGAAGAGTTCTTTAAAATATGGAGTTGAAGGATTCATATTCAACTGGTAATTTCTCTTCAAAGCTTATAAAGATAATTAACTAGTTAAAAATAAATGATAAAGAGATGATAGAGAAAAGAATGTTCGACATGATAAATAATTAATTTTTGATAAGTATGATCATTTTGTTATTGTAATTGAAAAGAACAGGGATCTATCTCACTGCAATATTCAAGAATTTTTAAACTCATTGAAGTTTTATGAAGAAAGGCTACCGAGACATCCAAAGAACTCAATAGATGTTGTATTTTAGCCAAAGTTTCATATTAATTTAAAAGTTATGTAGACTTAGGAAGATTTCAAATAAATAATTGATAGTCTTTTAGAAATTTCAAACCTAGATGACATAGTGGAAGAGAAAATAAGAGAACTATTGAATTCAAATCTCAATCAATAGAATGTAGTTGTTTTTCTTTTTATACCATGTAATATATCTAATAAAAATAATTATGCTGAAAAGGATTACTAGTATAAGTCAAAATCTTAATTTTTTTAATTGTAAAAAGTTTGTGCTTTTATCAAGAGATTTAAATTCAAGGCTCCTCAGTAATCTGGCTATGACAAAGAAAGTTTTAATGAAGAAAACTTGTTCCTACCAATTCTAACAAATACAATTGGAGTGTATGGTATATGAATAATAGATGCATAAGTCACTTGATTGGAGATACTTTTTTTGTTGACTTGTATGTTTTTGTAAGCTAAAAGTAAAAATTAGAAATGTATTATAAAGAATAGAGATGTATAACTCGCGACACAAATATATGATCAGTTGAATTGTAAAAGTAGTCTAACTTGTGGCACAAATGTATGGTTAGTTGAATTTCTGAAGCTTTTCAAATCTCAGCAAAGAAAATGATGCATGAGTTTCCTATAACATTAAAGTACTCAATCATATTTTTGGAGGTTGTGTGAAAGGAAAATAGATTAGGCTGTCATTTCTAAAATGGGTTGCTTAGAGGTCAATCTCTGTTCTTGATTTAGTTCATATTGATATTTATGAATTAATGTCAATATTATCTGTAGAAATAATAATTATTTTATGTTGTTTGTATATTATCATTTAAGAATGATTTTACTTAATTTTATTAAATACATGTTTAAAATTTTCGCAATATTTAAGAAGTTCTAGAATCTTATTGCAAGGTAAAATTGAAAGATAATAAAAATACTTAGAAATAACAGAGAAAAAGAATTTATCTCAAAGTAATTCATTACCTATTGTATTGAAAAATTCATTTAGAGACAACTTACAATTTCTCACAGTCCTCAATAAAATGATATAATAGAGAGGATGAATTGAATGATTGTGAAAATGACCAACTCCATAATATTTGAGAATTGTCTTCCAAAAAACTTTTTTTATACCAAAATAGTTATCATTGCTATTTATTATCAAATATAAATTCAATCTCAATCCTAAAAAAATTGTCCCAATTGATGTTTGGAATGAAAAGAAATCATTTGTTGATAACTATTTTAGTAAGTCAAGAGCATTTTTTGTGTCGTAAGTTTTTAATTCAAATGGTATAAATTATATATCCTTGAATATAGTAAATTTCAAGTAAGCAAAAATGGTCTATTTGAAGAAGGCTTAAGTTGGAAGATTCACTCTCAATTATCTACATTATTACTTATGAGTTCAAATCAAATTTAAATTGAAGATGAGGTGACTTATTGTAGTTTTGAAATTAATAAAATACCTAAGTCTTTATCTTTGTTCCCTAAAAACAACTTTACTTCTTTTAATGAACTTCTCTTTTTTTTAAATAATATTTCTCTTGTCATATTAATTAAAATTAGAATATTAGAAAAAATATATGAGATGCAATTTCATTATAATAAAGCCTCAAAATTTCCAAAAGATTGTATATTATTTTGAATGAATAAGTGCAATTGAAAGAAAAATAAACGTGATAGTAAAATAATAAGACTTAGACTTTAGTTGAGAAATTAGAGAATAGGCAAACTGTGCGAGTGAAGTGAATATTCAAAATAAAAAAAAAATTCTCATAGTAATAAACTTACTTATGAGGCTCGATTTATATAATGATAATCCAATTGAAAAATTTGAGACTTGATTATCTTCTAGTCATAAGTCAATCGCGATCATAACACCTACAAAACTTAAGTTGGGTAACATATGGATTTGCTTCAGATCTAATGTACCATATTTTTGGGTATTTTGATTGGCATCCCATTTTTAGGTGCACAATTTCACATGCACTCCTACATGTAATTATTTTTTACTATATATACATTGTTCCGATTGTTCATCGACACCCATAGAATTCTTAGTTTTTATTTTTTTAAAGTGCATCACTACTATTGATGTTTGCCTACTTAATTATTTTTTAGGTAACATATGGGTTAGAGTTGAGGTCATTAGA
Organism: Sapria himalayana; assembly: GCA_029783825.1. NCBI lineage: Eukaryota > Viridiplantae > Streptophyta > Magnoliopsida > Malpighiales > Rafflesiaceae > Sapria > Sapria himalayana. The sequence continues at coordinate 8,951,131 of JAREIK010000801.1, read as the reverse complement.
GAAAATATAATTTGTTTCTTAGACCTTTTAGTAGAGTTATCATTGTTATCTACATTAATGTTAATATCATACTCATTAATGTTAAATTCACTATCTAACATTTTTTTTATTATTTATAATTTTTAAATAAATTATGAAAATAAAAAAAAAACAAACTCACAAACTAATACTGTAACAAAAAAACTAGTATCATACCACAAACTCAAGTAAGTTGTAGTGTTGCACAAGCACACCCATAGTTCACACCACCACCAACCATCTATTTTATATGCACAAGCATAAATCATAAATGAAAATTAAAAAAATAGTATATATAATATTTAAATTACAAAAGAGAGACTAAAGAGAGTTAGTACTGGGAGAGACTAAGAGAGTGAAAGAGGAGATAAATTAAGAATGAATATCTAAATTTCTTATTTTCTATTTATAGAGAAAAAAGAAATCCAAATTTATTAAAATTTGTAATATGAATTTATTTTAATTTAAAAATGGCAAAATTATGATAGTTGTTAGACTTAGGTCACTAAAGCCATTGAAATCAATCTGATAGCTACTTTAAACTAACATTAAACTTTTTATTTTTTTTATTAAGCCGGCCAACAAACCTATCGCTATCCCTATCAGAGCCCATTGCATGAAAATGCAATGAGTGACAAGAGATTAGTGGCTGCCTAATTGTGAATGGCCATGTAATTAATATCCAACTTATGTGGTTAGGTATGCGAGTCATGCCTGGCATGACATGAGGTATAACTTGCACTAGCCTAGTAGATAATGAGCCATGCCATAGGCCGGCATGATCCTTGACTAGACATGGTTCTAGATTGTGCCATGTTGGGTCATGCACTATTGAATCGTGTCATACTATGGTTTGTGCCTAGGTCACCTAGTCTAGTTGACACCTCTATATTGACCCCATAAGGATTTCACATGTAATGTTAAGTTAGTCAACGTTAATTAACAACTACTTAAGATTTAATTCATAAATCCTAGATTATAGATATTATTTATATTTTTATTTGTGATGAAATTCATAATAGCCTTGTGATTATTCTCAGTTGTAGAACAAAGACTAAATAATTATATAATGATCCCTTTTCTATTAGAATACAAGGTGGTTATTAAGCATTGAGCACTTCCCAATGATAATCCTTTTAGATTGGATAACACATCATTAACTATGCTTAATGATTGCATTAAATATTCATTTTTATTCTCTAACCTATAGTATTTTTATCAATGAGAATTGATGTGATAATTAAAATTATTATATATTCGGCTTTATTAGTCTGATGCTTACATAATTAACAAATATTTTTCTTCATGTTTTTCTGATGAAAACTATAAGACCAAATGTAATGCAAAGGATTTTTACCACCTTATGAATCACATTCATCCATACTTATTGCATGACTTACCAATCACCATCCCATACTATGACATACAACTCACTCACAAAAGATGAAATTCTTCGGAGAATATTTTATTTATAGCCTAATTTTAATTGAAAGTCAATTTCTCTAAGACATGTATAATATAGTGGCATATAAAAGTGTATGTACTTTCTACTTCATAAATATCATTCTCACAATGATTCAAAATACCTCAATTTCAAGTTTTGATATATGAGTTTGTTTCTCATATCTCAATCAAAAGAGCGATCACTTTCTTCCTACTTTATGTGTGAGTGTGTCTCGTAGCTTATATATTATCGTTCACCACTCCAAACACATATAAACCAAATAATAGCCAAAAATTTATACTCAATTTTATTTAATTATCAAACCATCCATAACCAAATAAAATCATAATAAAATAATAAATTAACAGTATTAAACAAGGTATCTATCACAATAAACATATCATGTTATTCATAAATTTTTTAGCTTAAAATTAGGAAGAATAATATATGAGACAAGTGAAAATTTGTCTCATTTGAAGCTGAGTACCCATTTTAGCCTTTGGGAGAAATTTATTTTCAAAACCTAAATTTTTAAAATTTACTCAATTCCATGCTTCTCTTACTAAAATTGATTTTTCTCCAAAATTGAGAAGTAATTTGAGGTAAGAGATTTTAGTGAGAAAAGGCCTCACAAATTCACCCCATCTCATAATTGAGCCTCATAGTAAACATTGTATTTACCCCCATGCTTTACCACTTAATGAAAATTTAAATAATCATGATGTTATTACATACATGCCAACTCTATTCATTTTCACAATGTTACATAGCTCCAAAAATAATATAAAATATTTATTAGGGTCCTCTGATTACATTCTATTATATTGGTACTACTGAATCATATCTATTAGACTTGGCTTAAACTCAAAATAATTGGCTTCAACTGGTAACAAGATTTTCCTAAATTTACTATCCATCGTTATGGGCCTCCAATAATCCCTTAAAGCATGGTAGTTGATGGGTTATCGAATAAGTCTCTCATCATCTTTCTGAGTATCTCTTTTACTTTTGGTATCCTTTATAATATGCAAGTTAACTCTTTATTTGACAAGGATTCTTGTTTTTTCGATTTCTGGGTCCAAAGGGTTTAGCTTAGTTGCAAAGCATTAGCTTACAAAGGTTACTAAAAAAATAGAAAAAGGAAAGAGACTAAAAAAGAAAACAAAACCAAATAAAACTATTAATATTAAAACAAGTTAACTTTACTTAGCCTTTAGATTCAAAATTATTTATTAAATATAACACTATCTAAATTATTGAAAAAGAATTATTCTTTTAAATGAATAATTATATTAATTTATGTTGACTAATCAAACTAAATAATTCATAGCAAAGATATACTAAACTTGTTTTGACTTTGTTACTCTTACTATTTTAATCAGTTGGGTAATAGCTCGAAAACTCATTAAATAGAGTATCTTATCAACTAAGATCTACATGTGCACAAGTCATACATGTAATATAATTGACTTCAATCTAGATATCAATTCCACAAGATTATTATGAAAATTAGTTTATTCAATTAGAGAACCAATTTTTAGTAAAATAAATACTCAAATTATTAAACAATTTTAGGTTCATAGTTTTTTCATTTAATTTATATAATGTCATTAAATCACTTGTCAAATTTTATGTTAGATACATAACAAAGGTTAGAGTATTGTACAATGACCCTTTGCACTAATGACAAATAAATTGGTTATCACCATTGAGCCCCTTTTAATGATAGTCCCCTCATAGTTGTTCCCTCGATACATAATTATTGAGAGAATAATTCATTCATACATGAGAGACATTCATATTCACATATTATTTATAAAGCACATTCATCAATTTTTCTTGATAGTTATTTCATATGCACACTCTTATTCTTAGGCCTCTATTATGCATGAGTGAGCTTCTTGGTTTACTTATCACCATCCACTAGGACAATATCACACAAACATATAAGTAGTCAAACTACTAATTCAAATTTTATTTAGTCATCATAAATTAATTCATGACTTAAAAAGAATTAAGCTATTAATACGTTCAAAATACAAACTAATTATTTCACATAATTCAAATTCCACAAATGATAGAATATGCTAATTTCATATAAAATTTCAAATCTATCCCTAGATGAGAGGTATTCGAGAGTTGTGCTCCAAACTAATGGGATTAATATAAGTTGTGCATAGAGGTGTCAACCGGGCCGGCCCGGCACGGCACGAGGCACGACACGGTTTGGCCGTGCCTGGGCCGGCCCGGCACGGTTTTTAACCGTGCTCGTGCCGTGCCGGGCCTCGCCCGAGCTGTGCCGTGCCTGGCCCGGCACGGGTTCTTCCCATGCCGGTTTCACGCGGGCACACGTGGGCGTGACCCGTCCCCTCCCGAAAAAAAGACCGCGGGTCGGGTCTGATTGGATTCCGACCCGCGGTCCCAACTCCCGACCCCCGGTCCCGACTTCCGACCCGGCACGGCTCGGCCTGCCGTGCCTACGGGCTGTGCCATATCCGGATGGTTTTAAACCGTGCCGGGCCGGGCACGGCACGGTGGCACGGTCGTGCCCTAAAAAAATGGGCCGGGCCGTGCCAGGCATGCCCGTTTGACACCTCTAGTTGTGCATCTTTTTTTTTACTTGTAGAAACCCTAGAGAATTTGAAATTTGCCCTTAGGATTTGTACTTTTCATGACTTTACCTATTGTAAGAAGGAGAAGAAGTAATGAAAGATCTCCTTAATTTTTTCTAACTTTCACTTTTATGCTTTAGTAACTTTGTATTATTCTAAGTAAGAAGTCATGACTTTCCAAAGAAAGTTATAATTTCAATCTTTATCTTTTCGTCTTTGGGTCATGACTCTTGATTGCGACTTTATACAACATCTTGATCTTTCTCTAACATAATAATATTGGAAATGATCATGATTTGACATAAATCTTTCTATAACACAAAATGATAGTATTGTGAAATGACTACTACTTCATTCATTCATTATTTTTAGTCCATAGAAAGCCAAGAAACTATGAAATGACTATGGAGTGGAGATGAGTTTATGCATTGTTATATAGCTGCAATTTTGTGTGAAACTGTAACACAAAATTAACCATTCAAATCTTTTAAGTGGCCATAATGATGTGAGTGGATATGACATTACTCTTTTCTTCTCTTGTATAATATAATTATGTGATATTGTTAGGTTTCCATGTAATTTGTACTTAGCTTGTGCATATAAGTCTCGGTTATGCTTTCTTTTGACGACAAGAATTATGACATTGAAAAAGATCATCCTCGAGTAATATCTTCTATAATATTATATATCTCAAAGATTATGACTTAAAATAATTATTATAAATTTGATATGAGTACTTGTGGCTTTATAATTTTATATTGCTCGAGAGTTATGACTTTGTAAAATAGTTATGGCTTTGACTTGAGATTACCGAGCCCTATGGGGGTAATAGCATAACTCTATGAAATTGGTTATAATCTTGAAGTACAATTGGGTACTTGGTTACTGTAGTAGAAAATTAATGTCATATTTATTAAACTTTGTTGAACTAAGTATGATTGTGATTCTATGATAATATCATAGTTATTAAAAATGTGCAGCATAGTGGAAAGAATATGTTTATGAGTTGCTAGGATTGTGATATACAATAATTTCTACCAACTATTTATATAGAGTTTTGGTCTTAAATAGATATCAAGACTATATGAGACATTGATCTATTTTTTCTACTAAATATCTCTAAAAAATAATTGATTTCATGACTATTCATTAAAGTTCTCCAAAATATAAAAATTATAAAATTAATATATATTAGCTTTATTTTTATGTCTATACCTCATTATTAACTATTAAAATATACAAGAATATTCAATAAATTAAACATTGAATACTCATATATTTGCAGAACTATGTTGTATGAGGACCTTTGTCTAATGAACTTTTGGTACATCGCATAATCCTAAAAATTAAGCCTCATAATAAGTTCAATACGTTTTTAGAATAATAGCTGAAAAATATATAGTTTGTTTAGTCAAATTTAGTCGACATAAATATCATTTAAAATGAATATTTCTATTTTTAGTAGTTTTAATAATGATATCATATTTAATCTACTTTCATTTGCATAGCTTGTTTTTTTTTTTTTGTATTTTTTGTTGTAGTTGTTTATTTTTTAGCCACAACTTCAACTGAATAAAACTCTCAAACTGAAATAATACATCTAGACCCAGAAAGTGAGAATAAAAAATAATAAAGAACTTCAATAGTAGAAGATAACCATTCATAGCTCAAATTAACAAAATAATGAAACCTATATTTTACCAAGTAATGGTTTTTATCTCATACCTAATGGTGATCTTAATTTGTTCTATTATTAGAATGTTGTAAGCTATGAAGATCTAAGATATAGATGCCATGAAAATATATATATTTTTTGATAGTTCTTATCTAACTTTTAACTCATCATTTGAATATATTATTTTTGAATTACTTATTGAGACTAGAAGAGCAAATGAAGTGGAAGAAGAGTGGATAAGACAACTTAAAATGAGATTTGAAGATACTAACTTGAGATTTTTTAAGGAAAGTATGACAATATAATTTTTATTGACTAAAATGAATATATTTGATGGTGAGAAGGAGGTGAAGGAAGCTACAAGAGTCATAATATTTTTTTAATGTCACTGCTAGAACAAAAAAGAAGATTGGTCATTTAGTATCATGGATATATGTAGAGAATATTATTAAGATAATTTTCTATATAGTTTCATTGGACAATACATAAATAAAATACAAAGAAAAGAAAATAAAAGATTACATGAAAAAGTTGGCATAGATTATTTAGATTTTAGATGGGGGTAATATATTTAGTGAAGGCCTAGTTACGAAAATTAAGCATAGCATAATCTATAGAATTCTCATCAATCTTAGTGGTGCAGTAATATAATAAAAGTAAGAGACTAAAGCCATGACCATATATAATGTAACACCTTTATGTTATATATATATATTTGCAATTAGATATACATTAGTCATTCTTTTGGTTCATAGACAAGATATAGAATTCTTTCTATTTTTGTTCTGTGCTAGATAGCATATATTTCTATTATGTTTATGATTCATACATTATAAAATGTTTAATCTATTATTGTTTATCTACTATAATTTTTTGGTTGGACAACATTAATTTGGTAATTGGTAAAATTTTGGAAAATTGAAAAATCATTTCATTAATATAAATCTTATTGCTCTTAAAAGTTATTGCTGACAAACCCATGTACTAGTATCAGTGAAAAGTTCCTATATCAACTTGTGGTGTTTGAGCTTCCAATCCCAATAAGTGAAATCAAAATGTAGTTCAGATTGTTTGTTTGTGGTGATTTTTTTTTTTTTTTACTTTAGATACTTGGTTGAGTTAGATCTTCATTATGGAATATCAGAATTCTTTTGGGATTATAAAGTTGTACTCAACCAAGTACATAATCTAGAAGGAGAACATGTTAGATATTTTTAGTGGTTAATTATTTCTATGGCTTGGTTAAAGCATGCCAAATTTTGTGTAGTTGAGTGATGGTGAGCAGGAGCATGCGTATCTTAAGACCGTGGTCATGATTAAATAGTTGATCATTTTGAGAATAAATCACCATATTTTTGAAAAGATGGGAGTTATCTTATGTGAAAGAAGGTGGAGTCCATGTATGAGAATAACATTTCTAGGAATAAGGTATTGATTATTAAAAAATTACTCAACCTAATGTAGCTGGATGAGAGTAACATAGTCAAATATATGAATGTCTTTCAAGAATTGGTGAACTTGCTTGTATCTATGAAGATATCCTTGGAAGACTAGTTAGTGACATTTTTACTTTTTATGTCCATTCCAAATAACTAGGAAACTCTAGTTGTGTATCCTTAGGTACAACAAGTCCAATTGGTGTTTAACCTTGAATAAAATTATAAACTAGCTATTAAGTGAGATATGAGTAAATGGATATGATTTTCCTAGTGTTCTCATTTCATATAGAAATGGGAGGCAAGATATAAGTACTTTTAAGCACTCCTGGGAAGAAGAAAGTGATTATCTTATCAAGGGGAGAGATAAAACTTGGATGCCAAAGATGTGTTATCATAATAATCAAGTAGAATATTTCAAGAGAGATTATCATTCGTAGAGATAGCTTCATTAAGAGCATGAAAGAGGAGATACCACTAAGAGGACTACACTTGGTTTAGATGGTGATGTGATTTCTATTGATGATGGTAATTTTATTAAATTGGTTTGTTAGGATAGTGACTATGTAGTTGATTATGGCATTTATTTTCTTGTCACTCCTATCATTAACTACTTTTAATCATGCATATTCAGTGTCTATGGTATATTCTTGATGGACAATGGTGAGACTTTTAGGATCATAAGTATGGGAAAGGAATGCCTTGATATGGAGATGAAATATCAATTGGTGATAAGAGATGTCTAACATATTAAATATATAAATGTCAATCTGTTATCCATGGGTATACTAGTTGATATATAGTTTGTGAGTCATTTTGATAGAGGCTAGCTAAGATTAATCAAGAGTTTGCTTAAGGAACTTAAGAGAAGAAAGGTGAATTCAGTTTATGTCACACATGCTAGGGCTTGTAAGGATCAAGGTAAGTGTTGTGCATGAGGTCATCAATGATTTGATACATCTCTAACTTGGACATATGAATGGGAAAGACTTTTAGTTTCCTACTAAGAGCAAGTCTCATCCATTTCCAAAGAGACATTTTTTTATGAGTATTCAGATTGTATGGTTAAGAAAAATCATTGAATTATGTTCTTTTTGTGCACAATTCGAAGTGATTGAGGATGCTTAATTAATTTCATGTTGAGGTCTACTTTATTTCATAGGTTCTGCACATAGCTTTGTGTGTGTCAGACTCCACTTGCTTTGACCATTAATCAGATTAATGTAATGGTAATGAGATATTGATGAAAGAGAGAGGAAAAACCCCGGTTGGAACTAAGTAGTCCTTAGTTGTTGATGTTAGTGAGCCTCAATTAGCTAGTAAGTTATTTATCATGAAAGGATTAAAGAATATCTCTTGATTTTACAATGTAGATGGAGTCATTGTGAGTGGTAATTATTGTGTTCATGTCTTGAATTGATTTTATTCTACCCATTGAGGTGCACAAACCATGGATTTTGCTTTTGATTTTCTAGTTTGGTTTGATGTAATTAAAATCAATAAAAATTACAAACAAGAAAATGGAAAAAATATTTATCCTTTTTTTATTTGTTTTGTTTTGGATGCGTAGGCATGCTATGTAGGATAAATGGGATGCTTCTAGAATAATCATTTTAAAAAGGGATAATATGTAAAGTGGTGAAAAAAAAAATAAAAAAGAGAAAAAAGTGATGTTTTGTTTGTAGACAAAATCAGACACTAATTTTTGGACCGAACTCTTCGGGGACATGATGTTGTCTTTTGTTGAACAAAACAAAATATTAAACAAATCTATATTTTGGTACGTGATCTCTCAATCTCTCTCAGAAAAATAGATGTTATTGAAACAAATCCCTCTCTGAAAGATAATAAGAAGAAAAGAATAATAGAGGCACTCAGATATTGATTTCTTTATGAGCTCCTCTTACATACATGTTTAGCATATATATAAAATTGGGTTTAATGTATTCGGTGTATTGGAAGGTTGCATACTGTGTATCTTCTGATGTATCATCAACCCTTTTTATTTTAATGGATAGTAGAAGAATTATAATGAATGTGGTTTTGCCCATCTATATCAAGGAAATTTTACATGGTAAAATTTGATATGTGTGGTTGACATAGTATATTGTGTGTGATGTATGATTCTTGATTGTTGTAGCGTGTTGTGCATAGTAGTCTGTATTCAATAGCACAATGGAATTCTAGTGGGTCCAACGTAAATATAGTGTAAGGGAAGAATGTGTAGAGTGCATTGTGATTATGTGATGCATGTTTGTAAGAACACTATAATATGTATTTCTATTGTGTGTGTGTTCAATATGTGTGAGAATGGTGTATGTGATGCACTATTATTATGAATTACATTTAAATTAAGTAGACATTATTCATTATTTTTGTTTATAGATATCATAAATTTTTTATTGTATGCTAGAATGCATATGATTTTGTTATGTTTATAATTTTAGTATCGTCGATGATTTAATTTGTTATTGTCTATTTATTACAATATTTGATACAAGATTGAGTAATCATTACAATATTTAATACAAGAATTAAATTTCATTTAATTCTTATAAATTTTATTCCTCTTAAAACTTGTTCCTTACAAATCTATTTATTTGCATCATTCAACCATGTGGATGTAAGTTCGATCCACAAAGGTAAAAAAGGAAGTCTTGCATATGTAAGAGTAGACAACAGGATAGTGGAATCAAAAAGAAGGAAAATCCCACTTCATGTCGAATCGCATGAAAAAGAATCATTTTTTTGTTTGTTTATTAATTTATTTCGAAAATAGATCTTAATAATTGAAAATGACTAAAATACTTAATTTGATCAAGTCAATAGGATAGTGGAATCGCATAATGTAATTGGGAATGACTTACTAATTGGCCCATAAATAATATTCAATCAACCAGGTATTCAATGAGTATTCCAATAGTCCACAAGCATAAAATAATGAAAGTTTATGAGTTTATTTTAAAATTAAGTTATATTTAATAATTCATTGAACTACTTTTCTATTGTGTGAGTGTAATACATGTGTTAAAGACTTATGTTCATTTAAATGGATGTGTTAGGCATGAACATATAGTGCAAGACAATATAACATTTTCTTTATTTTTTGTTTTTATATTTTGTTCTTTTATTTTAATTATTACTTTTTTTGGAAAAATTGTAATCAAAATGAATTTTGACAAAGTCTTTTTTGTATTATTAAATGAAATTTCGTTCTCTAGTTTTCTCATTTTTTTTAGTGAGAGCAACATTCTCTACAAGTCTAGTTCACATCATAACTCCAACATTTAGTGTTAGAGAGTTGATCCAAGAGTCTAAAAGTGTTTTTCTGCTTCTTAACTTCATCTTATACTTCTTTGTGAGATTTTACTATTAACAGTGATAATCAATCTTTTATATTTGAGTTCAAATTAAAAGTAAATCTTTGAAATCACTATAGATCTACAAGATATGAAAGAAAAGAGATAGATCATATATAAATTTAAGTTGTTCCATAAATTGTGACCAAGATCCCAAACCTTCAAAATCAAAAATCTTAGATTTGGTGTTCAATCCATTGTATTCTTCAAGTTTCTTCAGTACAAATCTTAGTTATGTCTCGATTCAACTTTTTGTGGGAGAAAACTATGATTTTTAGAGTATGATATAAAAACTCTTTTTATGTCGAAAAAATATTTAAAATATTCTCAAAGGCAAGTTTAATGAACCATAATATATTTTATCTCTAGAAAGTGCAGAAAAAATCATGTAAAAGAACTAAAGATGATATTTCCTACTATTTATCTAACAAGTTTAATGAATGCTAAATCCTAATATTTATCTAACAAAGAGTAAGCAACAACATATTCCCCAAGATAATTGGTTTTACTAGAGCTAAAGAGACTTGAGATCTACCATAAAATAAGTTTCATGGAGATAAAAGAATTTGAATAATTAAGCTTCAATCCCTTGGAAGCTAGCTTAGAAACTTGAAGATGAAGAGCTCAAAAACTTAAAGATGAAGGAATTAGAAACACTTAGTATTTTTTCTTCAAAATATATGAAGATAATCAACCAATCTAAGGTGCATGGCGAAAAGGTTGCAAAGAAAACATTGGTAGATAAAGTATTTATTAGTCTTATTGATAAGTATAATCGCGTCATGTTATAATAGAGAAGACAAGATATATGTCTTAACTAAACATATATGAACTCTTAAGCTCACTAAAATCTTATTAACAAAGACTATTGAGGCATTCCTAGAACTTAGTTATAATTTTTTTTCAACGAAAGTTTTACATTATTTCTAAATATGTGAAAAACATAGGAAAATTTCAAACATGGAAACTGGAGGTTTTCCAGATATTATAAATTTGGAAGACATAGAGGAAGAGCGAGAACTACCTGATTCAATTCATATCAACACATGACTATTACGTTTCTTACAAGTGCTATATATGTAATAAGAATAAACATGTTGAGAATGGTCATTGGTATAAATTTAAACCTCAATGATTCAACTATTAAAAAATTAGTCATCTATCAAGAGAATATGGATTCAAGGGTCTTCAACAAACTAGTTGTGTAGAAGAAAGCCTAGTGAATAGAGTTTATTCTATGTCTCTCTTAGTTCTAATAAATAGAATTTCAATGCGTTCTTTTTGGATAGTGGATGCAATAATCATATGATTGAAGATAGTTTTTTTTGTGGGCTTGCACACTTCTACAAGTTCACAAGTAAAGATGAAAAATAAAGATATTCTATTAGTTGATGGGGAAGGCAAAATCTATGTACAAACTTCTACCGATGAAAATAAAATTGTGGGTGTACTATTAATTCCAGAACTAGATCAAAACTTATAAAGTGTGGGCCAATTAATTTATAAGGGATATAAACTAATATTTGAAAAGAACAAGTATACTATAAATGATAAAAAATCAAACAGTATACTTTGAAATGTGGAAATGTGCAAAATAGAAGCTTCCCTTTGATCCTCAACTTAGAAATTAATTTTGCATTGAAGATGCAAGAAGTAGAGTATTTCACCTTATGGAAAATAAGATATGGTCACCTGAATTATTAAAGATCAAAGATCCATCATCGCAGAAATAAGGTGAATAGACTAACCCCCAAAAGTGAAGCATCCAATACAATTTGTGGATCATGTGTCAAGGGTAAACAATCTAGTAGGATTTTCCAAAATAAGTTTCTTGGAAGCCCACTTCAAATCTTAACTTGGTTTATCTAGATATTTGTGGGCCAATTTTGATATCAAACTGTGAAAATAACAATTATTTTGTGTTGTTTGTAGATAATTGTTCTACACTGATGTTGTTTACATTATTAAGTGCATTATCTAAAATATTCTCAACTTTTAAATATTTCCATAACCTAGTTTAAAGATAATCAAGGAAATTGATAAAAGTACTTGCAATCAATAGAAAGAAAGAGTTCCTCTCAAAGTAGTTCAGCTCATACTGTGAAGAAATAGGTATTCAAAAACAATTCACAATTTCATCCATTCCTCAACAGAATGGTGTAGTAGAGATGATGAATCATGAAATAGTAGAGACAACCAAATACATGATTATTGAGAAGAGTATTCCAAAATACTTCTAGGCTAAAGCATTCAACACTTAAGTTTATTTGTTAATAGAAATTCAACAACAATATTATATGATCTCACTAAAATTGAAGTCTAGAACATAAAGATGTTATGTATTCATCACTTGAATGTATTTTGGAGTTTATGTTTCTCTCAAACAATCAATCATAAAAGAAAGATATTAAAAGTGGAAAGCTAGAAATGTATCTTTATGAGATATAGTCTTCGATCCAAAGGGTATAGACGATATACCCTAGAAGATAATAAGTTTCAAGTGAGCAGAAATGTGCTATTTGATTAAGACTTGAGCTGGAAAATTGATTCTCAAGTGCTTACATGATTGCCTATAAATTTAAATAAAGTCCAAACTGAAGAAGATATGACTTCGGCCAATATTGAAATTATAAAAGTATCAAGGTTAGTAAACATAGTTCCTAAAAATATCTCCTCTTCTTTTAAATAATTATATCATTCATCTACTTCCTCTTCTACGACATTAGTTTATATATATATATATAATTAAAAGGTATAATTTCACAATTGTAAAGCCTCAATGTTTTGAATAGACTATACAACATCATGAATAAGTGTATTAGAAAGGGAAATAGAAGTAACAAAAAAAATACCTAGACTTTTGTTAAAAGAATAACGAATAGTCTCATTGTGAGAGTGAAATAGATATTCAAGATTAAAAACTTATCCGATACTAATAAACCCAATTATAAAGCCCAACTCTTAGTTGAAGGTTACTCTCAATTAGTCAAATCATATCTTCTCTGAAACTTTTGCTCCAATGGCAAGACATTAGATTGATAGACTAGTGATTGTACTGGTTGTGCAAAGAGCTTGATCTCTATATCAAATACATGTCAAATATGTGTTTATGGATGAGAAATTGCAAGAGAAAACTTATATCCAAAAACCTCTAGTTTTAAACTTAGTAGACAAGAAAAATTATGTTTACATACTTTATAAATTCTTGTGTGGGCTAAAACATGCATCTCATGCTGGTTATACACAAATAAACACATACCTATTGAAAAAATGGTTCACTATAATCTCAATGAACCCACATTGTTTACACAACTAAAAATGGATCTGGAATTCTAATTATGGTCCTATTTGTGGATGATTTAGTATTTACTAGTGATAACATGAACTTAAGTAATTCATTAAAATAAGATATGATAGAGAATCATGGAATATTATACATGGTACTTTTTCATCATTTTCTAGGGATTAATATATTTCTAGATAACAGTGAAATCTTTATTACTCAAAATAAATATATTGTATCAATTTTAAAGAAATTTGAAATATTTGAATATAAACCAATCTCAATCCCATTGATCACAAATCAAAATCTTAAAGCCAATATTGTAAGTGTAATAAATGGAATCCTATATAATTTTTCGGTTGTTGTCTTCTAGATGTAACTACAACTAGACCTGATATTATGTTTGTTTTAAATGTATTATCTCGGTTGAGGCAGTTGCCAAATCACATCCATTTTGAGATTGCAAGAAGGGTTTTGAGATATCTAAAGGGCATCATTCATTGAATCAATAATTTAGTTATTTAATAGTGAGATAGTTCAATTCTAACAAATTAGATATTTTGATTGTGAGATCAATCTTAGATTCATGAGCTTATTTATTTAATTTATGTGATATATGTTCGATTTGGCTCAAATTATATTAAGTTTAAACATAGAATGAAAATTATGATATTATGCAATGACTTCTTTTCTTAATGACATACAAGATAACAATCACCATTGAGTCATTCACAATGATAGTATCCTCATAGTTATCTCCTTGGTATATTACTACCAAGATAACTAATCAACTCTGCTCAAGAGTTATTCAGAATCTCATACATTTCAGGCAACTCTTTAACTGTCCCTTAATAGTTATTTTATATCCATATTATTATTCTCCAATCTCATGTAACATAAAAACTAAGAATTGATATGAATTATAAGTATTTATACTTTTAGTTTCATAAGCATTATACTCTCATAATTAATATATATTTCTCTCAAGTTTTATAGATAGGAAACATATGTGTGAAAGTTGTTTACAAGGGATGTCACTACCTTATAAGTCATAACATACTCATATATGTCCCAAGGATTGTCACTCACCATCCTCCTCGGTGATGATGAGACTCTCACACAAAAGGTAAAATATCTAAGAAAATATTCTATATAATATTTAACCCAATTAAAAGCCAATTCTACTGAGATGTGTATAATGGATATACATGTAAACTTATTCATACTTTCAACTTTGTAAGTATCATACTTATAATGATTAAATATTCAAATTTTAAGTTTTAACATAAGTTTATCTCATGCATCACAACCTGAAAGGTTATCACTTTCGTCTTGACCATGTGGATGAGTTAGCCTCGTGGTTTATCTATTATCATCCGCTATGATAATATTGTACAAATCTACTAATAGTCAAAATTATTATTTCAAGTTCTATTTTAATGATCCATCTAATAATATACATAACACAACATAAATTTAAAAAATCCATTAATATAAAATCATTATCAAATCACATAATCTAAGTTATACAGATCCTATACAACATGTTATTTTAATTAAAGTTATCAAATCTACACTAAGGGGGATGGGTGGATTTGAGAGACATTTAAAACAATACATTTATTAAATCAAGCCAATTTAAATTAATCCAAATCAGATATAGTTTGACTAAATAAATTTGACCAAATTAGTTTTCTTAACTTAGTCATATTGAATAATTTCTCTCTCTACACTTTTATAAGCAGGTTGAGATTATCTTATTATTTAAATTTAAAAATGATTATCATAAGGATTTTAGCTCCCCTATGAAAACCAAAAATTAATTATCATTTCTCATTCGAGAAAAAAATCATATAGATTTTTTTTGGAAAATTTGTTGGGAATATTTATATTCTTACTAATACACACCCTTTTCCCTCCAATGCGTTTAAAACAATACATTTATTAAATCAAGTCAATTTAAATTATTCCAAATCAAATATAGTTTTAACTAAATAAGTTTGACCAAACTAGTTTTCTCAACTTAGTCATCCCCAATAATTTCTTTCTCTACAATTTGATAAGCAGATTGAGATTATCTTATAATTTAATTTAATAAATGATTATCATAAGGATTTTAGCTCCCCTATGAAACCCAAAAATTAATTATTATTTCTCATTCGAGAAAAAATTAATAATAGTTAGATTTTTTTTGAAAAATTTGTTGGGAATATTTATATTCTTATCGAGGCATATCCTTTCCCTCCAGTACATAAGTTTCTCATTGATTTGATTGATCCCCTAGAGTTGATGAAGTAAAAGTATCCAAAAAAAAAATAAAAATAAAAAATAAAGTGTACCTTTGGGAATGTTTCTTGTCTAAAAACAAGTGCCTAAAAAAACTAGATCGAACATCCATCAAATCCTTAAAGGAAAGAGTGAAAGTAACACAATTTTATATTTCTTCCTAGTTGTATGAATAGTCCATCAGCTACTTGATGATATTGACATTGTATATATAAATGTTTTCCTATGGTGAGCTTATTATATATATATATATATATATGTGTTTGTGTATGTGTTACATGTAATCAATGCTTGCTTTTTTTTTTTTTGAAAAGTACTTTTTAGATCTAGATAAATTATAGCTGAACTAATATTCATAGAATATTCCTTCCAGTCCCCTTGTAATCACTAGTGACCATTTAACTAATTTTTATTGGTCTTTCTCAAACTATACTATCCAAAATTCTTATACATAAAAGGTTCATCTAAATGTCTGAATCATGTTAGACATCTTTTAGAACCAACTATCATCCAAAGTTCATCACTAGGCATAAATCACTAATATGTATCACCCTTGATGTTCCATTATTGTCTATCCTAACTACTTCATGGTCACTAAGTAGATAAGATGTAGACTGGTTAGGATTCATAGTTACATGAAAAATATGTCATGTCAAATACTCAATCACTCACTTGATTCACCCAATTGGCAAAATCAATATTGTTGACTTAGGCAACACCTCTCTCCATGATAAAAAAGACCCCCTCTTTGACGATGTCATCTCAACACTCATTCTTCAGTTGCTTTTTTATCTACTTTTGATCATCCATCCTCAAGTGTCCTTCATGATCATTGCAACAACACATTGTTGTCACTATACACCTAAAATTCTCTTTGGAATGATATCTCATTCTCTCTTCCAATGCATTATTAATTAATGATCTAATTTTCCATCTCATTTTCTTCTAAATTGATAATACTGTGAGACATTTATTTATTTTTTTGTTATTTTGATATCTCATGTAACTAAAGTCATACTCAAAAGATATACAGTATCGAGATACTAAAAAGAAAAAATATTTTCAAATTATTTGGAAGCAACCTACATAAAGATTCTTGGAGTTCATCTACTTAATCATCTTCATCAATGTCATTTGGATCATTAATGCTTGGACGGTTCTCATTTGTATGTTTATATCATCTTAAACCTAATACTTTAGGTTGGTTAGACACAAAATTAACTTTTCCTGATTTCTCAATATATATTTTTTATATATCAACCCTAATTTTTGTGACATGACATTACACCTTAGTCATCAAGATAGTGTTAGAAATATTACATTATCTGGCCAATGTCGAATCATGATATAGCCCTTTTAATGCAAACTCTTCCAATCTTACTGATATATTATCTCTAGTTTTGTCTCAGTGACAATTGATTCAAATAGATCCTTAGCTATTAAAAGATCCTAACTAATTACCTTTCAGATTAGATAATTGGATGGTGCCAACATAATCAACCCGAATAAATTGCCATTTTCCAAATTGAAGATGAAGCTAGCCAATCTCTAATTATACAAAAAATTTGATCACCATATTTAAGCACTTATAGGTATTAAAGAGATCTCATGCTAATTCTTAGAAAAAAATACAACTTGAATATCTATGACACTATTTCAAAAAGTAATTCCATCCCAAAATCACTTGGATTAGTTATGTATAATATACACTTTATATCATGATATGTGTGTGTGTGTGTGTGTATATATATATCATGATACATAAATTTATATATGTGATTTATATACTATATATGTAATATATAAATAGACACACACACCAAGGGCTTGATAGTACAATTAATGAGATAGATACAAGCCTTCTTGGAATGTTGCAAATTTGATGCGTATGAAAACTACCTACAAATTTTATGGGATAGGAAAACATTTCTCCTAAGATATAAGTGATTGGCCCTGAGGCCCCTGATTAGAACCAAAGGTTCCATCTAGTTGTGTGCGTGTGCGTGACATAATATCTACATGATGATATACCATAATATATATAATCTTAATGTATCATAATATCTATATTGTATGCATGTATAGAAATATCTATATATCACGATATATAAAGTTATATATCATGATATATTTCATGATATATTTCATGATATATATCATGATATGTAGTATAAGATAGTGTGATAGATATCACTATATGTATGTGTATGTAACTTTTTTATTTTCCTCAAGTATAATTTATTTGGGATATTTTTAATGGTGACGTAGATATAGTAAGAGATATTTGAACAAGGTTTACAATGTACTAAAAAATGTACTTGTAATTTTAATATTGATTTTTTTATTTTTATATAAGAACATAATTATCCCCAACTTGTTTTAATTATTTGGGTACAAATTAATAATTAAACATACTAATGACATTATGAGTGATTAGAGGTGTCTGTCGACTGGCCCGGCCGACCCGGTTTTAGGCCGCCCAACTGGACTACAGTGCTGGGTTCACGGCCCGAAAACTATCGGGTTATGCTTAGTTCGGGTCGGACAAACCTCTAATTTTTTTTAAAAATTATGGTTTTGGCGGGCGCGCTGCACCGCCGCACCTCCACGCGTCATCAGTTTTTCGGGGCTAGGCGAGCCTCTTCTATAAGGGCATCAACTCGTATTGACCACGTTCGGTACATGGTCACGCATGCCTTGCCCACGTGTTTGGAATGACACGATTAGCCGGGTCACAATAGGCGGGGGCACGACACTGAAGCGTGCCATGGCGGGCCCGGGCACGGCTGAACCGTGCCGGGCCTAGGCCGGCCCGTTTGACAACTCTATGAGTGATTGTTATTTATTAAAAAAATAATGCATAATTATGTTTGGGGTACGCCCCCAGAAATATTAAAAAAATTAAATTTTATCTTTTAATATTTGAAAAAAAGTCACCAAACTATAAATAAATTTAAAATCAAGTCACTCGAATTCATAACTTTTAAACTACCTTAACACCTCTCTGCCGCTGCTGTCTCTCGCCCTCGTCCTCACCTCTCTCCATGATGGAGCTCACTAGAGCTCCACGAACTCCATCGTGGAGCTCACTGGAGCTCCTCAAGCTCCACCGTGGAGCTCCTCAAGCTCCACCGTGGAGCTCATCTAGCTTCGTCGGACTCCATCATAAAACTCCAGTGAGCTCCACGATGGAGTTTGTGGAGAGGGGCGAGGAAAGAGGTGCGAGGGGAGATGATATCTTATTTTAATATTTGAGTGTCCTTATTTTAATTTATTTATAGTTTGATATCTTATTTTCAAATATTAAAATATTAGTTTCAATTTTTAAAATATTTATGAGGGAGTACCCCAAAACATAATTTCCTCAAAATTTAATATTCGAATTTTTTTATCAAATCACCTGACAAAATAAAATTAATAATAAAAATAGTGAGGTAATATGTAATCAATATTTTCCCTAAATTTTATTTATAAACAGTGTTGTATGCCATAACACAAAATGCATAGTTGGCTGCAATAGACACAATTGGTTCCAAAAACATACTTAGGTAATCAATATTTTTTTAATATTATTAATTTTATTTAATATTCGAATTTAATTCCACCCTTGTTGATTAATTATTTTTGCAGGTTTCACAATACACAGTTGGCTACAACTTCGGCGATAAAGAGGGAGAGAGGGGGGTGGTCCTCCGTCAGGCCCTCATCAAGCAAAAGGCCTTTGGCCATCACAATCGAGGTTATTGCCATAACCTATTCCCATTAGATCGCAGTAATTCTTATAGAAACCAATACGACTTTCCACCGCGGCATTAGAGCCTTTACCACATTCAATGCCACCATTGATGATGTTTGTGATGACTCCATAGCCAGGAACTCGACCCGCGGCTTTGTCGGCATTTGATGGCGTCCAATGGCCTGTGATGACGTCGTGGCATGAAGGTTTTGGTGACTGAGGGGTCATCCAGAACCACAAAGCCGTCTTGAACGAAATGGTTGCGTCAGTTTCCACAGCGTCGGGGTTGTTTAAGAGATCGTAGTTAATGGCTCTTCCCGCTGCACCGTAGTTGTAATTGCTGCCCATATCATAGGCACAATCCATATATTAGTCTAGAAACTGGACCAAAGTCATCGTCAATGATTTAGTTGAGTCAGAGGCGAGACAACAGTAAAGAACTTCGTTACTTACTATGAAATTTGGATGGGACCTCGGCCTTAGTACTTTTTACCAGGAGCACAGGGCCATTGTTGATTGGCAACACAGTAGTCCCCAGGGGTTCCTTGTTCCTTAACGAAGCAGTATCCCCTTTCATATTGGCGGCCATCTGGGGCAGTTGCCGTACCACCTACATATTCACAGTTAATACCATTTGAAATCAATATTAATGAGCTTTCTCCTTCCATGTCCATCGACAAGGTATCACTGGAAGTACAAGTACCTGTGGTTTCATGTGATGTTTGAGCAAGAAACGCAGCAATTTCTCTTTTACGGGTGTTTGAGTCACCAGTCCTTCCGAAAGCTCTGAAGGACTTGGCAGCAGAAATGAAAGCTTCGTAAGTGTAGAAGCTTTTTGTGGGGCAAGAAGCATCATTGCGGTACTTCAATATAAGATCAAATGAAGATTTGCTAATGATAGAGCTAATATCCTCACCGCTTTTACTGGGAGTTGGAAATGGAGAGGAGGGAGTGGAAGGGGTACCACCAGAGGTGCATTGGCTTTGACAGCCATTGGAGCAGTAGGCAGAAGTGCTACCACAGTACCCATATTTGCTACAACACAGCCCTCCTGCACATAATGCTCCGTTGGCTTCTCTTCCACATTTCCCTTCTGCAAAGGCGCCTCCTATAACAAAAAGCACTAACGGGAAAAAACGCAGACGCAAAATCTTCATTTCTGCTTATTTTTCCTGTGCTCATTGGATTTTTTTTTCGATAGAATAGATTGGTATAAATAGACCAGGGATGAAGATGAAAGAGTATGTGTCGTGCTTTGAAAATCAAAGGTAGGGGACTGCTTTATTCTTCTCAGTTCTCACCAATCTATTTTTAGCGTATAAACAGTGTTGTCAATGTCAGGTGTCTCGCGTCCATTTCTTTGGATAGGTACAATTATTTGATAAGGGAAAGAATATTGGGAGACGTCTAATTTCATCTGACTTTCCACGATCATCCATTACTCTTATGATATGCCCAAACTGTCCTTGAAACAGCGTAGTAATGGCGGTCGTTGTGGACGATGGTCATTATCACGTTATTAATTTTTTAAAATCATATACCGGCATTGTGAATGTTGACTATTAAAAGTATTGTAGGAATCCTATTACACCCCTTGTCTCATGCCCCCTCACGCCTCGCTCCTTCGTGGAGCTCCTCGAGCTCCACGAAGGAGCTCATTTAAGCTTTGTGAGCTCCATGATGGAGCTCCTGCTTGAAGTGGAGATCGCTAGAGTTCGATGTGAAGCTCGACGGAGCTCCTCGAGCTCCACTTCGAGCTTGAGGAGCTCCATCGAGCTAGAAGTGAAGCTCCCTTGAGTTCTACGTGGAGCTCGCTAGAGCTCTATGTGGATCTCGAGGAATTTCATCGAGCTCCTTCGTGTAGCTCCGCCGATCTCACTGGAGCTTGAGGAGCTCAGTTGAGCTCCACGAAAAAGCTCGATGAATTATTTTGGATTAACTTATAATAAATTAATAATGGGAGAATACTTAAAAGTAGGCGCACAAACCATTTTCAAAAATATTTTAATAAACTTGACTTTGATTTTGAGTGTCTATCCCACTCACATTTCATTCCCCTATCTCTTCTGATTTTTTTTTTAATTTAAAATTATATTTGTATTTACCATTTATTTAAAAAAAAGAAAAAGAAAATGTCATGCTAAGGGTTAAGAAAAAAAATATTTTGAAAAAAGATTTCATTTTAATAAATTTTTATAAAAATTCTGTCATAAGTAAAAAATATTAGATTTTGGGACACTTGAAAAAAAAAAAGTGGGTCACTTTCAATGTTGGGCATGCCGAAATAGGTGTGTTTTTTTTGTTGTTTTATTTTTTTGGTTTGTGTTGTTATAATTTTATAATTTAAATGAGAGAGAGTACTATCATTTAAATTGTGTCTAACAAAAAATTAAAATGATTGTTTTTATTTTATTAGAAATACTACCTAAATGATCATAAAGAATGAAATAAACATTTACTCATGCTAAAAGAAACTTTGGAGAGGGGAATGGGGTACACTACGCACCATATGTAAAAAAGTCGTACGTGCTGATTTTACATAAACAATATGGGAAGAATTCTCATTTTGCATGAACAGCGCCATGTGTGGAGAAAACAACATTCTTCCCCTTTGTGTGAATAATGCATGTTTGTGGAAAAAACAAGAATTCATATTATTTATATTTATAATGAAAAAATTTTATTCTTAAAGTTATAGGAAATTGAATGGGCTGCTTTAAATGTGAATTAATGTTCAATTTTAGTTTTAATAATGTAAATAGTAAGACATTGGCTAGACAATGCTAATCCACTATAGCATCATTGTCTTCTTTCCGTTTCTTAGGAATTATGGATATACAAAAGAAGTTCATTTGGCAGAGCCAAGCTTAAGGTATTTCTCTTCTCATAATGTTTACAAAAATATGATTATAATAAAATATCATAATCCACAAGCAATGTCGACTTAAGTTTCGAATTACCGAATCCCTAACAAGCTTAGCCATTAAAGTGTCATAAAAGAAATTAAACTCATTTAAGGTGAAAGATATGTCTTGTATGGCAAACCATTTTGACATGAAATTGATTTCTAACTTCAAATCATAGATGTTCTCTATGAGAATGGAAGCGAGGATGTGTTTCTACATCAATGCCCACATTGTCTAGCCTTGATGACACTTGGGCAATTGAAATACAAGATTGAGTAAATCAACTATTGTTTGAAATCCTAAAATATTAATAAGTTCTAAACTAATTACAAACTCTAAGAAACAACTATTTTGAATGAATTTAAAATTGACAAACAAAATGATTCTACAATTTTATTCCAATCATATGATCATGATTTGCCCCTCGGGGTGGAGCTCTAGATATAAGTTTAATCTTGGATTTGAGATCAAGAAAATGAACATAATGAAGAGGATTGGTGAGTGCATATGTAACTTGCTCTGCTGAGAATACATGATCAATATGATGGATATTATTTTGTACTTGATCAATGATGAAATGATAATCGATGGCAACATGTTTCATTCTGGAGTGAAACATGAGATTGAAGTAGAGTTGCATAACACCAAATTCATTATAATATAAAATAGCACAATATGGTAGTTGAACACCAAGATCAATTAGGAGATAACAAAACTAGCTGAACTCAGTAGTTTCATTAGTTAATGACATGTATTCAACTTAAGTGGAGGACCTTGCAAAAGTTTTCTATTTTTTTAGAACTAAGATAAATGACATGAGTACTAGTAGAGAAAAAAAAATCATTCTTGTGACATGCTCTATATTCATTTGAATCAACATGTAGATTCGATGGGGATCAGTAATGTATTTAGTTGCCTTCATTAATAATTCCACATAGATAGCATAAGAGATGTATAACAAAGCTCAAATGGTTAGTTGATGGAGTGCGCATGTATAAAGAGAGCTTGTTAATTGCAATCGCAAGATCTTATCTTGTAATCAAAAGATATTGAAGGCTACAAACAATCGTTCTATCATTAGTGGGATTATACAAAGTATAGATCAATTTTAACAAAGGTGCATTAGTTGGAATGGGAGTGAACAAAGGTTTGACATGTATCATATGAATTATAGCTTTAGCCAAAATATCCAAAATGTAATGTCATTCAAATAATAAAATACCTTGTTGATTTGGTGATACTTGCACACCCTAGAATTAAGATAGTTGATGAAGAATCTTTAATGAAAATTGATGAGTAATAATATTAACAAAGGAATTGAGCATATGTGTTTTGTCTCTAATGATTATAAAGTCATCCACATATACAAGTATATTCATACTATTTCTAGCAGTAGTGACTCCAAGTAGTGAGGTTTTTACATGAGAATTTTCTAAGACATAATAAAGAAGGAAAGTGTGTGGGTTATGATATCATGCTCTCACTGCTTGTTTGAGGTCATTTATGAAATTTTGAAGTTCAAAGAAAAAAGATGAATGATCTTGATTAGGAGTTGAAAACATGCTTGGCAACTCATTCCGGCCCAAGGAACAACCCTAATTGATGGGCCAATTAGGCTTGGCATGGGTTCTAATTTGTTCTTGGGTCATGCTCGGATCATGCTCGAGTCATGTCATGGGTCAACGTGAACCTTGAATCAAGTATGATGTGTAAGAATCAAGCTCCATTAAAAAAACTATGGGTCTAGTCAAGTCCCTCTATGATCTAACCACGTTCCTTTAAAAAAAGGCAAGTTATTAGCCAAAGCCTTAACTAAGCATTACCTCGAGTCCTAACAAACCTAGCATAAACCTAGGCTAACTAGCCCATAGCCTAAACTGAACCCAAGCTAGTTGTGCCTGAACCCATGCTAGCTTGGGTTAGCCATGGGACATATGCCTTTTGGATGGGATTGTATCAAGTCCGTTGCTAGCCTGACTTAACCCAAAATGGCCCAATGACCCATTGGGAAAACTAAGATATGAAAGACTACTTATCTTTGAAGGCATGTCAGGCCAACACGACTTATTTTTCACCTTTAACTTTGATCAATAGAACTTGGTGATTGTTTAATGTAAATATTCTTGAAGAGGTGGCCTTGAAGAAATATATTGTTGACATCATGTTGACATAAGGACTAACCCATTGATACTTCAAACTGAGAACAACACAAATTGTTGTTTGGTTTTTCAATATGGCTGAATGTGTCTAGATAATCAATAATAGGTCTTTGATGAAATATTGTTGTGACCAAACAAACTTCGAATCTTATCAAGACGTATTTGATATCACCTTTATTTTTGAGTGGATAACACTTGTTATATTTAGTGACATAACCAATAAAGATTATATAATATTTAAAATCACTATTTCAATAAATTAGAGATGTCTAGATAATGATTAATTTGATTTCAAGAGGTTTTGTAGAGATAATTTTAGAATTTGGGAAAGTTAAATTTTTATTTTATTGCAAATATGAGATTACAAGAGAAATCAATATATAAATTGGAAGATAAGCCTAATTAATTGCTTGTAACCAGGGAACACAATTTCTGAAATTTCATTTGAAATATGAGTGAAAAATCATGCATCGGTGGAGATCGATAAGATATCTCCACAGGAATTTTGTTTTTTCCTTTTGTTCTTTGGCTCCAAAAATCTCAAAAATATTGGTTACTCATATACATTATCTTTAGTCTATCCCTTCAAAAGTGTTGGCTCAATTTGAAGTTTGAGAATTAGAAAAGTTTGATATCCTAAAAGATAGTACCAATCATAGATCGAGGTCTTTATGGTGTAGAAGGCAATTGAAGGGAAGTAGGTTGGTCACTCGTATACATTATATTTAGTTTGCCCCTTCAAAAGTATTGCCTCGATTTGAAGTTCCTTCATAGGAAAATTGTATGGTTAAAATAAATGAAAGCATTATTAAGTGCAAAATTGTGAAATTGAGATTATGTTCTTTTTTATAGGGGGAACATAAAGATCATTGTTTAATGTAAACTTATGATGAGGAGTTTTGAGAGATGACGAACCAATGTGTCATATCAAGATTTGAGCCATCTCTGATCATGATGTCATTAGTGCCAATATTGGGAGTATGTTGTTAGTAAACTATTATATTCTAATGAATAAGAATGTAGCATAAATGAAAACTTAAAATGTTAAAATTCACCAGGATTTAAGAAATTTGATGAAATCAATTATTAAAAAAAATTAAAATATTACTTTTAATAAACCAAAGCCAAGATATTACATAATACAAACATCTTCTAAAGGTATCCACATAAATGGTCATCAAATGGGGTGGGTGTGCTAGCACATTACAAAAAGTTTTTGTTTTATGATTAGATCTATCTACATGATTTGTATTGGTCTCTTTTCTTTTGAGATATTTATGAAGCTATCAATATCCACACGGTCTTCAAGTATATCTATATATAGAGCTATTATTTTCTTTAATTAAAATAAAATGTTTTCCTTTTTAAAAGAAAGTCATGTGAGATTTATGTTTTGGTACATTATACATAAAATAATTAAAAAAGAGAATCGATTTTTTAATAATTAAAAAATGATACACGAACCTCTTAAACTAATTAAGGTTTATTGCACTCAAAGTGATTAATATGAAATTATCTATCTTTAAACTCCTCCGCAGTAACTTAACAATATGAGTGACAAGAATTTCTCATAACTCGTCCAAAATAACATAACTATACGAGTTATGGGAATTTCCCATAACTCATCCAAACTCCCCAAAGAATAGTTTATTGGAACAATCCTATCATCTTCTTCCCCAAGCATAAATTTTTCCAAAACCTTGCATTCTTCATTTCCGTTGTACATTCCTCTTTTGAATCCACATAATTAAAAATTTTATTGGTGTTTGCCCTTCTCCATTTCACCTTCTCTATTTTGTCTTCTCCTTTTTCTGTCTTCCATGTTCTTCATCCCATATTGCTCCACCTTATCTTGTCGATAAATCATCTCATTCCTCATGTTCTCACGAATTGTTGTATGTGAATGCTTGTTTGTGCATGATTTTCTCTTCTAAAAATTAATGTTTATATTTAAATGTATGTGCATATATACCCATTTTTACACACGTCCATATACACTATTGTACATGAGTATATCTGCATACACACTTCTATACATTTGTATGTACATATATATTTCCATGTATGTATATCTACATTTTCAAAATAGTGTGTATATACTTGTATGCATGATTGCATATGTGTTTGTGTGTGTGTGTATTTCCACACAGTATTGTACACCCTGCGCACACACACATATTCCCATATACGTGATGTATTTCCAAAGTAACACATGAAACTATTATATATATCTATGTGCACACACATGCACATGCACACACACACACATAAACACACACTTATATATGTCTACGTAAATATATTTTGATTTTGAAAATTAATAAAAATAAAATATTGTAGATTGTTTATATTAAAAACATACACACAGACACACACAGACACACACATAGATCCATGCGTATATCATGTGCATTTATATGCATATAAGTATATTGATATATTTTGAAGAATACTTATCTATATATTGATGTGTTTTATTAAAAATTTATATATATAAAGAATGTAAGTATAATTTATAGATACATTTAAACATGCATTGACAATAGTGTATACATGCATGAACACTTATTCATTATGGGTATGTATATTGAGTATTCTTAAAGTAATTATATAATTTTGACTAATGTCAAATATTGTAACATATTTTTTAATTATTTTTGCTAATTCATAATTGACATGACTAACTTAGAATTTATGAAAATTATATATTTTTTTTACATATTGAAAGGAAATAGATAGTGACATATTGTATTTCATTCATGATGGTGGAGATTTGATCAACAATAAAAATAGATCAATTGAAAATAAGCGTGATTGTATGAAATCAATTATTCTTCTTCAAGACATAATGTCTAACTCACTTGTTAATCAAATGTGTGTTGAAATGAGTATAAAGTTAAATTCATTCGGCATTTATTTTACTATGAAATTTGATCTTTCTTGTATGCTACCACTTGAAGATGATTTATCCGTGGCAAAGATGCTATGTTTTAATGAAATATATTTTTCATATTTATCAGACACCAATTGCTGCTGCAAATGAAAAATTCTTTCAAATAAAAAGTTACTATGTTATTTATTTTTCTGAATATTATAACAATTATTTGATATTGATGTTATATTCAAAAATTCTTTATTATTAAATTCATATAATTTTCATGTATATACATCCTAGTTGGTCTTCATTCTACACATGGTAAAAGTGCATGTGCTTTTGCATCTACACAGGAAATCAGATACATTTATTGATTATCATAGTTTTTCATCAAGATGTGTTGCAGTATATGGTTATACACTTGAGGTAACTCGGTATGATAAAGCTATTATGGGGTCGGGCCAAACATTTTCGAGTGAAATTAATTTCATGATGCAGTTTACTAATGTCTTTACTTGGAAGATTTAAATATAAATTAAAGAGGAATTGCCTAAGATACATGACTATGATAAGTAATGTCATTGATTGTTCTTGGAAAATTACTTGTCAAGCAATTGAAAATTCTAAAATTATTCATGTGCATACTTTTAATAGCATTCATAATCATTCTTTGGAAGATATTATTGTATATGTACCTATTGTTCAACCTAGTAGATCGTCAGTTATCATTGTATACATACATATTTATCAAGATAAATATGTACGGATTTTATTCGAAATCATTGATTGAATATTTCTTACAATCAAGCATGACATGTAAAGAAGAAGGTTAAAAATGTATATTAGGAGTTTCATATAATTATTATAAATTGTTATCTTAGATGTGTGAGCGTATTATTGAAACTAACCTAGGAAGTATTGTGAAATATACTAATTCTAAAGATGACCATTTTTTGTAACTTTTTGTTGCATATTTCATATCTATTCAAGGGTTTGTTATGGATTGTTGGCCAATTACTACTATCGACTCATCTCATTTGAGTGAACCTTATGGTGAAATTATTTTCTCTGTAATAACATATGATGCCAATGATTTAATATTTCTTTTAGCATTTAGGGTGATGAGTTCAGAGAAGTATGATAATTAGTTTTAGTTTTTAGAAAATATTAAAATAATTATTCATGATAGAGATGTCATATCTGATAAACATCTAGCTCTTTTGTGTGTAGTTCCATAGTTATTTGGTGTTAAAAAACATGTATATTGTTATCATCATTTAAAAGGGAATTTCAGTAGTTATTTGGGAAAACATAATACTAAAGATAGAAAAGGAAAGGAGAATACTCTTAATTGGCCGGATAGTATTACATAAGCAAAGTTGGATTATGATTATAATGTATATTCGACATGATTAAAAAGTTTAATGAAGTTTAATGATTTAGAAAGTTAAATCAAATAAACCAAATACATTGGGTGATGTCAAAATTCTTTAAAAAAGATGGGATATAATGACAATTAATCTTGTTGAATCTTTTAATTCTTGAGTTCATGTGGAACGATATTATTCAATCTTTTATTTTTTTTAAGAACATATGACAAAGTTATGTGCAATATTGGTCATAAAATATTGGTCATAAAATTAAAGATCATGTAATGTCCAATATTTCCAAAGGAAAATCTTACAAATTTCCAATTTTTGAATGATATTTTTGGACTTTTCATTGGATCGGCTTACATTAAAGTTGATATTATTAACATAAAGTGTACTTGTAAAGGTTGGCAAATGTTCGGAATCCCATGTGAGCATGCATATGCAGTATTACTATCAATTGGTCAATCCATGATTGATTTTGTTGATGATTGGTACAAATTTGTAAAGCAAAAATTGATATTTATCCGTGATTGATATAGTGATAGAGACACATGATATGCCATATGTGATATTTTGAATAGAATACACTTCTTATACTTCCTCCTAACTCCAAACATTCACTTGGAAGACCATAAAAATAACTTGAATCTCAAATGATAAACAAATAGATGGTATATTGTTCAAGATGCAACAAGGAATGATATAATAAAAAGATTCAGCAACTCTTATTATATTATTTTCTATGGTTTTATGTATTATTTTAATTTCATTGTTGTCTTTTGATTTGTGTTGTGCAACTCTTATTTGTATTTTTACTTAGTTAACATATTTTTGTTGGACATTATTTCACTTAATATCATTCGTACATGTTTTATAAACTTATTATCATTGTCATTTACTCATTTATATCATTCATATTGTTCATACATATTTTTGTTGGATATTATATATATCTTTATTATTTATTCATTTATTTTAGGAACTTAAATTTAATTTTTTCAACCTTTTAAAAGTATTTTTATTGTATTTTTCAATGTTTATATAAATTCTTATGATTTATATATGTTTAGGGTTTGTATATTTGTGTCACTTAATATCATGGAACTATAATTCATTTTTAATATAATATTAATTGGCTGAAATTCATGTAAATTTCAAAACAAATTACAATATGTTTGTGCAATAAATTTAAAAAAAATTGCTACAATATCAATATGTGATGTAGTATGTATTAACAAAGATGAATCATTAAAAATAAAATTGATTTACATAATAAAATTTGCACCTTGTTTAATTATATGCAATATGTTATATTTATTATAAATAAATAATGTTTGGAATTTATTTATTAATTACAAATAATTACGTGGTCATGTATTCATTTTGAAAATAATTTTAAAAAATAACCAATTAACAAAAAAACTCATATATTTATATGGTCATTTATTTATTTTGAATACAATAAAAAAATTATTTGTAGAAATACAAACTCATATATTTATTTGGTAATTTGTTTGAACATAATTAAAGAAAATTTTGATTTTTTTCAAAAGATTAAAGGCATATATTTATATTCACTACATTATATTTTGGCATGTATACAAGTATATACATACTATTTAAAAAAAGATATATATGTGGATATATCTGTGTATGTGTGTGTACATACAATTGTATAGAAGTGTGTATGTGGATATACTAATGAATAATAGTGTATATGGATGTGTTTATATATGTGTATATATCCACATATACATGTAAATATAAATATTAATTTTCAGAAGAGAAAATCATGCACAAACAAGCATCCACAAACAACATTTCATGAGAACATGAGGAATGAGGTGATTTATCAGTGGGGAGAGGTGGAGTAATTTGGGATGAAGGGAGAGACAGAGAAAAAAGAATGTGGAGAAGGGCAAATACATATGAAATTTTTAATTACATGGATTCGGATGAGAAATGGGCAACTGAAATGGAGAATGCGAGGTGTCAGGAAATTTTATGCTTTGGGAAGAAGATGATGAGATTGTTCCCATAAACTATTCTTTGGGGAATTCGGATGAGTTGCATACAATTCTCGTAACTTGTATTTTTATGTTAGTTTGTGTTGTTAAATAATAACAAATCCTCATTAAAACGAGGATTTCTTAAGAGTAGAGAAGAAAAAAATTGAGAAGGTGTAGAGGAAAATAAGAAGAGAGTGCCACGCAGAGAGAAAACCAAGCAAATCAATTATCAAAAAATGTTCAGCCACCCTAGGTAAAAAAAATCAGAGTTTGTATATGACTCTGATAATTGATAAAAAAGAAATACTTTACTGCTATCAAATTTAATAAACATTCATTAAGGGTATAAGAGTAAATTCACTTAAGGCCCAATCAATTATATCGAACAGCCTGTCAACAATCCCCCCCCATTTGATGTAGTTGAAATTAGTCCAAGCATTTCTCTTAAATAAACTAGCTTTTCTCTAGGTAGTGACTTTGTAAATATATCGGCCACTTGCTCTTCGGTCCTGCAAAAAACCAATTTAACTTCATTAGTTTCAATAGCATCCTTAATGAAATAGTATTTTAAACCTATATGTTTAGTTCGACTATGCATAACCACATCACTCGAAATAGATATAGTAGATTGATTATCATACTGAATTTTAGTTGGATATTTTAATGGTTTATCTAGATCTCCCAAAAGTTTTCTTAGCCATAGTTCGTGAGAAGTCGCTACTGAAGCTAAAACATATTCAGCTTCAGTAGTAGACAGGGCGACTGTGGACTGTTTCTTGGACTACCAAGAAAAAACCACAGTTCCCAGGCTAAATACATATCTAGAGGTACTTTTGTAATCCTATGGACTTCCTCCCCAGTAACTATCATAGTAACCAGAAATTTCAGTGTGATTTATCTTATTGTATTTCAGGCCTAAGTTAATTGTGCCTTTAAGATACTTCAATATTCTTTTGGCAGTACTTAAAAGTATATGATTTAGAGCATGCATAAACTGTGACAGTAAGTGGACAGAATACACTATATCGGGTCTAGTTGCAGATGCATACAACAAGCTTCCAATTAAGCTTCTGTATGTTTTTCCATTCACTAGTCTTCCTTGGGTAGAAAGTAGCTTTTGATTTACTTCTAAGGGGGTAGAGACAGGTTTACAGTCATTCATTCCAAAATTTTTCAGTAATATTTTTATGTATGTGACTTGAGAAATGGACACACCACTTGTGTCTTGAATTATTTCAAGTCCTAAGAATTGTCTTAGATTTCATAGGTCTAACATTTCATACCTAGTTTCCATTTCTCTCCTAAAATTATTAATTAATTCAATTTTATTGCTTGTGAAGATAATGTCATCCACATATATGGAGACAATTAAAATTCCATATTGTATATCTCTCTTAATGTAGAGTGTAGGCTCACTCTTACTTCTGTTGAATCTTTGATTTAATAAGAGTTAATTTGTTGATACCAAGCACGATGAGCTTGTTTAAACCCATATAAAGCCTTATTTAGTCTATAAACACAGTATTCATTCCCCTTTTTTACAAACCCGGGGGGTTGTTCTACATAAATTTCTTCCACGAGTTTCTCATTCAAGAAAGCTAACTTTATGTCGAGTTGGAATAAATTCCAACCCTTTTGTCTAGCTAAGGTTATTAGAAGCCATATTGTTTCTAACCTTGCTACTGGAGTAAAGGTTTCATGATAATCTGTTTCGGGTTTCTGTGAGTAGCCTTTGGCCACTAATCGAGCCTTATATACAGGCTGATTTGAGTTAGGTTTAATCATAATCCTATCGATCTAGTTTACACCTATACTGTGTTTATTTGGGGTAGGTCAACCAGAGACCAGATGTCATTTTTTTCAATGACAGACATTTCTATCTGCATTGCTTTTACCTAGAATTGATGTTTTACAGCCTCTTCATAGTTGAGCGACTCAACTGAGACATAATTACATCTCTGATAAATGTCCGACAGATCTTCATATTTAATAGGAGTGATTATTTTATTTGATTCAGTTAAAGCAAACATAGATTCAGAATTAGAGACAGATTCACAACTATATTCAAAAACAGATTCAGACTTGCATTCAAAACCATATTCAGAAGTAGATTCAGAAGTAAATTCAGAAGGAGAGTTGAAATCATACCTTGGAGTGCTTATTAATTTATTGCCAGCTATAGCAATTTCTGTATAGCCATTATTTATTCCAGATTTAACTTCAATAAGGCTTTCACCCCATTTGCTATTTTTATCAATCAATATATCTCTACTCACCATAAATGACTTAGTTTCTAGTGTATACAGTTTGTAACCCTTGGATTGCATGTTGTATCCTACTAAAATGCACTTTAGACTCTTTGAGTCTAACTTGGTTCTTTGTGCATTTGGTATATGGGAGTAACAAACACTCCCGAATACCCTTAAATATTTGACACTTAGTTTTCTACCAGTCCATGCTTGCACTGGAGTAAGATTGTCCAGTGCCCCAGTGGGGTACCTATTGAGCAGATACACTGATGTGTTCATTATTTCTGCCCAATAGTTTTTTGGTAGATATTTCTCATTCAAATTTGACCTAGCCATCTCTATTATTTTTCTATTTTTCCTCTCCATAACTCCATTTTGTTGTGGTGAGTAGGTAGTGGTTAACTGCCTAATTATGCATTTTAATTCACAAAAATTCATGAATTTTTGAGTGAGGAATTCACCTCCTCTATTTGTTCTAAGTATTTTTACACTTAGTCCATATTGTCTTTCGACAAGGGACTGGAGATTCTTGAAGTAATCAAGTGACTCAGACTTGTGCTTCAAGAAAAAAACCTACATGTATCTTGTGAAATCATCAACAAATAGTAGACAATAACTGATGTTGACTAATGATTGCACTGACATGGGTCCACATATATCAGTATGCAACAGTTCTAAAGGTTCTGAGGCTCTCTAGGTAGAGTGCTTAGGAAAGCTCTTCAAGGTTTGTTTTCCTAGTGACCACTCCTCACAAACAGAGTTTGGAATGGTAAGGTTTGAAGGCACTCCCTTCACCAAATTATTTTGAAAGATATTTTTTCAGCTTTAATAATTTAAATACCCAAACCTTCTGTGCCAAAGAGAAGCTACAGACTAGACATTCATAGATAATGCCATGTCTACTCTCTTAGAAAATATTAGTGGAAAGCTTCTTTCCCTTGATATTTTTACTATCAATGAGTGTTGATCACTTACTTTGATCAAATATTTTACCTGCATTATTTTTAAATAATAGTATGTAGCCATTTTCAATTAATTTACCAACACTTAATAAATTCTGGTCCAAGGTTGAAACTAAAAGCACATCTTTTATAAATTTAGTTCCAGTGCAAGTGGCTACTACCACTTTTCCCTTGGCTTGAGCCTCAACTAATTCACCTTTGCCTAATTTAACTTGTGAATTCACTATTGGAAGTAAATCCATAAATATTTCTTTGTTTTCAGACATGTGATTTGAGCAACCACTGTCCAAAAACTATGTGTTTGGTGAAGATGTGTCATCTGTTTCATTTGCAGAAAACAGATGCTCTATAGAGGCTACTCGCTCTGTAAAGCCAGCATTCTGTTTAAAGATGATTTTACAGTCTTTTGAGTTATGCCCAAAGCTTTTACAGTTTAGGCATTGATTCTGTTTTCGAAACCAACACTCTGTCCCAGTGTGGTTTGATCTCTTGCATATATTGCAAGAGACATGTTTGTCCTTATGTGAGTCATCAGAGAATGTAGAAGAAGAGCCAGATTCTATTTTACTTTTATTTTTAGATTAAAAACCATACCTTCGACTTGTTCTTCTATTCCTCATCTCTCTGGATTGAACTTCATCTTTATTGGGCTTGTCCTCCCATCTTGACTGCATTGCAGTTTCTCCAGAAACCTCTGCCCTCTTCAACAGTCGGCTTTCATATGATTTTAATGAACTCCGAACTTGCTGGATGGTCAACTTTGAAAGATCATTGGTTTCCTCTATCATTACCACAATGGTATCAAATTTATCAGGCATACAGATTAATACTTTTTCAACTAATCGAGTTGTAGAGATGTTTTCTCAATGGATTTTAAGTTGATTAACTATATCAAAGAACTGAGTTGAAAACTCAGTAAGGGAATCTGATTTTTTCATGCTCAGATTTTCAAAGTCCTTTCTCAAGGAGTGTAGAAGAGCTCCTTGAGCCTCCTTGTCTCCTTAATATTCCTCGATTAGGAGGTCTCATGCCTCCTTGGCTTGAGTACAGCCAAGTAATCGGAGGGAATATAGCATTACTTACACCCTGTTGGATGGAAAGAAATGCTTTCGCATTCAATTTCCTTAATTCATTGTCTTGTAATAATTCCTTACCCTCCAGAGAAGAGGAACTCGGGGCCTCTTCATATACAGAGACCACAATTTCTAACATATCTTGTGAGATAAATAGGGTTCGTATTTTAACAAGCTAATAATCAAAATTATCGCCATCAAACAAGGGAATAGGAATTGATCCCAAGTTTGATGAGATTTGACATTTTAAAAACATATTTGATTAAAAACAACTTGAAAAAATTAGAATAGAAGGTTGGGGGTTTTATAGATAATATGTTTTAAACACCACAAAACCTTCGGATCTTAGCAGATCCGATCATATATGTGCTTGATCTTAAAGAAATTGCGATAAATAATTAGGGTTTTACAGAGATCAACTAATCTGGATAAATTAAATTCGAACAACGTTCAAAAATAATTTCAATCTCAATTAGAAACAGACACTCTGATACTAGTATGTTGTTAAATAATAACAAATCCTTGTTAAAACAAGGATTTCTTAAGAGCGGAGAAGAAAAACATTGAGAAAGTATAGAAGAGTAGGAGAAAAGAGCACCGCGCAGAGAGAAACCAAGCAAATCAATTATCAAATAATGTTCAACCACCCTAGGTAAAACTAAATCAGAGTTTATATATGACTTTGATAATTGATAAAAAAGAAATACTTTACAGCTGCCCAAATTTAATAAACATCATTAAGGGTATAAGAATAAATTCACTCAAGGCCCAATCAACTATATTGAACAGCTCATCAGCACTTCGGACGAGTTATGGGAAATTCCCATAACTCGTATTATTAAATTACTTCAGACGAGTTTAAAGAAGTGTAATTTCTTATTAATTACTTTTAGTGCACTAAACCTTAATTAGTTAATAGTTTGGTGTTTCATTTTTAAATTATTAAAATTTGGATTACTTTTTTTCAATTATTTTATGTATATTGCATCTAAACATAAACTCCTAAAATTCATTGTTTCTTTCCAAAAAAAGAAAGTCTTCATCTCTCTTTTGAAAACAAAGTCATTATCTCTCTTTTAAATATCATTACTTTGATTTAAATGAATTTAAATCAAAGTTCATTACTATTAATGGGCATAGACTTGAGATAGTTAATGAGGATGAGCTAAAGAGAAAAAATTTATAACATTTCTTTATAACCAGTTTTTGTCTGTAACCCTATTGGTTCACTTAATGTTGGCAATAGGCCCGAATCATATTCTAAGACCTCAAATTATAATTGATCTCTAGCAAGATATTATAATTACTCAAATTAAGTTAGTTTGATGACTCATAAAACTTTATAATAGTATGATATTAGTGGTCTATCACATGATATCTTGATTAAGCATAGAGCATTGAATATGTTATCTTTATACAACTTATTTATTTTTTGATTTTCAAGTAAACTGACTAAAAAAATAATATTGACAACTCTTATCAATCTCATTTGAGTATGACTTTTTATTTCTCAGTTTTACTTATTAAGAAGCCAATACACATTTCACTCAATTAAAAGTAAGATAAATTTTTCTAACATCACTCACATTCCTCTACACAATTTATAACATGGCCAATCATAACCAATATCATCATCCTATAAAGAATGACATTGAGCTATGCTTAGACATGAAGCTTCGTATATAGAAATTCATGATGAATTTAGGTTTAAATAAATCAAACATCACAACTACAATGAGAATTATTGTTAATATAATTCATGTAGTGTTTTTCATAGTGGATCAGGTTAGTTCAATATCATATTTTTAACATGTATCTATATTCTAAGTAACATCCTATATTTATGATCAAAAAAATGTGATTTTCTCAAAAAATATAATAATTTTAATTCATTAGTATTCTCATAATAATAATAATTGACTATGAACTATTTAGAATAATATTCTTATTCCTTAATGTTTTACTATTAAGTCACATACTTGATGACATAAGGCAAAACCAACTATTTGATGATCTTATTTATCAACTTAATACACAATTTGAATAGCAAGCTAACATAACAAATGCATTATGTATTAAATATAAATTTGCAAAAATAACATATATCCTATTGGGTTAGGACATACAACTAATAATCTATCACTTGCCCTAAGCCCAATCAGGTATAGATTGAATGCCGAATAATCTATTATGACTATCATGTTTTGACTTTGGAAGAGACTTAGTCAATGAATCAACAACATTATCATTAATATGAACTTTGCATATCATAACATCTCTTCTCTCAATGATCTCACAAGTGAGGTAGAAATACTTGTGTATGTGTCTGGATCATTGATATGACTTAGACTTCTTGGGTTTAGAAATAGCCTCATTATTGTCACAATAGAGGTCCACAAGGTTTGTAATGCTAGGAACAATACCTAGTCCATCAACAAACTTCTTAATCCAAATTTCCTGTTTAGCTGCATATGAAATAGCTATGTACTTAGAATTTGTAGTGCAATCAACTATGGTATCTTACTTAGAACTTCTCTTACTCGCAACACCTTCATTCAAACAAAACACAATAGTAGAGTATGATCTAGTATCCAAGTCAGACTAAAAGCTAGCATTGGTATACATGTTTATTATTAGCTCACTTTCTTGTCTACTATAGATCAAGAAAATATCATTAGTTCTTCTTAAATACTTAAGGATATTCTTGATTGTTATTTAGTGGCATTCACCTTGATCTAACTAAAAGCTACTTTTCAAACTTAATGTTTATGAGTTATTGGGCAAAGTGAAAAGTATGACATACATGATAAAACCAGTAGCCTAAGCAAATGAGATTATATTCATATGTTCTCTCTAACTCTCTCATTGTACATGGCAGGACATTGAGACTTATAGAGCTTAATATCTTGAGATATTAGCATGAAATCTCTCTTAGAATCTTGCATGCTAAACTTTTTTAGCACTTAGTCTGTACTCAATTTGACTTAGTCTGAGTATTCATTGAGATATATCTCTATAAATAGTTATGCCAGTATTTAGGCTGCTTCACCTATGTCTTTTATTGAAAATTATTTCTCTATAAATACTGGAACTTGCTTACCTCAAGGTTAGAATTTACAATAAATTAGTCTACAATATGATACTAGTTTTTTGTTATGGTGTTAGTTTGTGAATTTTTTTCTTTTATTTTCATAAATTATTTTAAAAATATAAATAATTAAAAAAATGTTATATGGTGAATTTAATGACAATGAGTATGATATTGGCATAGATATAATAATAATAATGATAACTCTACCGAGAGGTCTAAGGCAGAACTTATGTTTTATTCAACAGCATCGATCCAAACTTATATGTCACCTAAAAATTAAAAAACTAAGCAAACATTACAAGTATAAACACACTTTAAAATAATTAAAAGTAAAAATTCTATGAGTATTAATGAAGAATCAGCACAATGTATATTATGTGTGTGTGTGTGTGTGTAGGAATGCATGTGGGAATAGGCACATAAAGAGGAATGTTGATTAATGCACCAAAATATATGGTGCATTAGATCCAAGACAAATCCAACTTAGCTGTGTGGTCTTTTAAGTTGTATCTAGTTCAACTTCATTGACCTTCATATATTATAATAATTTTGAGAGGGAATGCAAGGTCAAACTTATTATGATCATGAGTCTTCTAATTTAATTTTTAGAGATTTTAGGGTAGTAGTATTATGTAACCTACTTCCAGCATGTTATTATAGGATTCCTAGGTCTATTTGTAAAAATGACATAATAATATATGATAAGTAAGAAATACCATTAATAAGTGATGAATTTAGAAAATATAGTTGAGTGTTATCTATGATGTTAAATATATCGAGTAGTCACGATGATATATCATTTGCATACCTCACCGCCCACTACCTAGACTCTAAATAAAAATTTAATAAAAAAAATTAGGATTTTCTGAGATTATTCAGCCTCGTGAAGGCTCTACTAGATATGCATGTATGATGCAGATATTTAGATAATATGAAATTCAAAATAAAATATAAATAAAACTTTTGATAATGTATCTAATAATAGAATAACTTTAGTATGTTTGTTAGGACTATTAGAGATCAGCCATTAGCTGAGATAGTTCATGTTAGGTGCACATGTTATGTGATTAACCTAATAATATTGGTGAGAATGAAAATTGTTTCTCGTGTATTAGAAAAAATAAGAAATTCACTAAAATACTTTAGGACACCTAGTAGCCAATATGAGTTGTATAGCCAATGTTTGTTTGTGGGGCTAAAAAATCTAAATAAATACGAGACATCATTGGAATTATACATATCATATGTTAGAGTCTTGTTTTGGCTACTAATATGTGATATATAATTAAGTCAATAATAACGGTGATGATTTTATTTTTGATAATTCAAACTGTGATACAAGAATTTTATTTATGAAATTCTTGAATATTTTTAATGACATAATGAATATATTTTCATTTTGTATATATGCCTACCACTTACATTGTACTTAGGTACATATGAAATATCAGTAGAATATTTAGGAAGTATCTAGGTCACCCTGCATTTAGTATCACGGATATTGACATGAAAATAATGTATTTGAAATACTGGTCTTCCATTCCAACTCTGTATTGTTTGGATGCATGTATAGATCATAGGGATAAGGTGGAATGGGTAGAAAATATTTTGAAATACATATCCACATGCATGAACCAGGTACATCAACTTGAAAGGTTCATTTACAAAAAAATTAACTGACTTTTTTTCACATTAAAACACTAAATAGGGTAGTTATAGCCATACTCTAAGTATGAATATAGACACCATATTTGGAGATGATAACTTCTCTATTTATTTATTCATGGAAAAACAATGAGGTAGTCCTTCGAATAGGAGCTAGCTATCTCACTATGTAGATACTGATTACTATTTTATTCTATCAAATAGTTATGGTAAAAATCATATGAATCCACATATCATATGCTATCTAAGATGACACGTGATCTTTTGATCCCTCTAGTGTCTAGCATAGCATTGTAATCTTCCTTTTATGTGGTAGCCAATATCATTTCAGATAAAAATGTAGATTATGGATTGATATTATAAAGGTATTTGCATGCATGAAAAACTTGCAAGA
The DNA here is from genome assembly GCA_029783825.1 of Sapria himalayana. NCBI lineage: Eukaryota > Viridiplantae > Streptophyta > Magnoliopsida > Malpighiales > Rafflesiaceae > Sapria > Sapria himalayana. The sequence continues at coordinate 8,910,526 of JAREIK010000801.1, read as the reverse complement.
TTCAAGATTAGACATTCATGAAAATGTGCAAGTGATGATAATGATTCATAGGGTGTGGAGATCAAAAATATTAAGGGTACTAATGACATCTTTAGACATATATATGATGATGATGATGATGATGATTTATATCTCTATCCATGGTATCATTCCATATATCAATTGATCATTAATAATTTTTGATTTATATGATATTTATATTGTACTATAGTGTTAGTGCTTATTTTTTTATGTCGTTTTATATTTTATTTTGATTTATGTACTATTATTTATTGATATATGCAATATGTATTATATTGGATAATGGTTTAGATTGTACTTTATAGTTTTTTTATCATTTTAAATTTTGATATTTTTTTTATTGAATTAACACATTAATCTTTTAATTTACTAGAATTAAATAATCATATCTCATAAATCTTATTTGGGGGAAAAAGGCTAGTTCATGTTACCCTGATCTATCCTGATCTTGCCCAAACTAGCACGACTCACTCCTAGCCCAACACAACCCAACATAGGCATGCATAATGCGGGCCAACCATTCCATGTTGGACAAATTGACTACTTCCCATGCCATGTTGGGTACAACATGTGAATCATATTATGTTGTGTCTGGCACGACATTGTAGCAAGGTCGTGCCACACTCAAATGGGTCATGTTTGGCACAACATGGACCATTTGACACCTTTAGATTGATATCTAGAATATAAGCGTACTTTGTTACTTGTATGACTCGAATTATTGTAGAATAAAATTGGCTGAGACCCTCACCTAGCTTTTGGGATGTATTTGACCATAAAATTAGATATTATAACAAAGTCCAACATCTCTTTCAAGCTTTATAATGCCAGTGTTATGAATAATAATGACTACATATTTTATCTCTTGAAGACAAAGTCATAGCTCTAGGAATGAGCTATGGCTTCGGCCTCTCTCTTGTATCAGATAGATGTGGTGTTGAGAATGGTTGTAATGTCACATTTTACCTCTATAACCGTAAGTCATAGAAATGGGAATAGCCATAATTTGTGTATTTTGCATATCTAACCCAAAGTCATAACACTGAGAATATGTCATGACTTTTGTCATTTCTCTAAAGCTAAGGTCGAGGCACTGGAATGGTCATAGCTCGAGTTTTTATTTCTTACAATATTCTATAGCCAATAGTCAGGGTGCTAAGAATACTACTATAGCTTTTGCCTTGGACCCATTAGTTCAATAAGCAAAAGTCATGGTGGTGTAGGCTTGTAGTGCCTTTGAGCGCCTATGGGATGTATAGTTACTCCAACAAGAAATTAATGTCATGGTCATAAAAATTATTATGAATTAGTGCAGTTGCAACGCCAAAAAGTTTTGTAGCCAAAAATAATGTGTTGTATAGGAAAATAATTTAGTCAATGAGATGATAGAGTTATGATATACAAAGATTGATATGATTATTTAGGTAGAGTTTTGACCAAAAATGGATGCTAAAACTTTTATATAGCTTAATAAGGTATAACAAAGTCATAACACACTAAATATTATGAATTTACATGACTTTTCACACATTTCCTTCTCAATAATCAACCAAGTCTTTATTTCACACCAAAATTTCTCCAAATTCACTACAATTCAATCATATTCCTAAAAAATACAATTTACTAAAATTATTCATTTTAAAGTTTTTTTCTTTTAAAACACATCATGAATAAATCCTAAAATAATTAGTTTTATTTTCTATTTTGGATGTTGAATAATTACATATCACCATCTATCACGATCACACATACAAACATACTAATAGTAAAATCTTAATTTCAATCTAAAATAAACAAAATATTAATCTGTAACCAAACCATATTGCAAACCAAATATAAAGTTCATCAAGTATATATTCATCTGGTATAACAAAATATATCAATTCTAGACCTCAATTTAGCTTGACATTAGAAAGAAATTCACATAAAATAATTTAAAATACATCTCGGGGAATTTTGGGTTCTCAATGATAATTCTCATGAGAATCTAGAATTCAAAACCCTAAAGCCACAATTTTCATATAGTGCACCTTAATCGGCCCCTAAATGGGGGTTCAAATTTTGCACCCTAAACCCTAAGCCCACAATTAAGATTTAAGCTTGTGCTTCGCATCACTTCATTCTAGTGGATCCTTATACCATCCTGTTTTTGTTGCCTTCATGACCTTTCTATGGTCTTCCTCTCAATTTTATGATTATTATATTTTTTTTTTGGATTTAGATCTAAGTCCTAATTTTATACTCATGTGTCTTGGTGTGTTCTCGGGTAGGAAGTTGCAATATTGGAAAATGGTCATGGCTTTAGCCTTGTATAAATATAACATAGAGTTACAACTTTATAGATGGTCATGGCTTTGGTCTCTTCCTTTTATTAGATTATTATGTTACTAGGAATGGTTACAATTCTATATAGAGGTGTCAAACGGGCATTGCTAGGCTTGCCTGACACGGTTTTAGGCCGCTCGACCGTGCTTCCGTCCAGGGCCAGGCACGATATGGTTACTATACTGTGTCGTGCATGGCCTGGCACGGTTCTGTGAGGTTAGGCCTAACACAGGCCCACGACCCAAATCTGCCGAGTTCGGCCAGGTTTGGGTCGGGCCAAACCCCTAATTTAAAAAAAATTGGGTTTCGGGGCACGTCGTTGTGCCTCCGTACCACCGTCGCCCTTTCGGGGCTCGGCTAGCCTCGCTTGTCAGGCGTCAGCTCATTGTGACCACACTTGGTGAGTGGTCACACATGTCGTGCCCCCATGCTAGGCCCTTGGCACGGCACGCGGGCAGAATTTTTTCAGCTCGGTACGGCACAACCAGGGCTGAGGGTGTGCCCAGCACGGACCCGAGCACGACATTGTAGCGTGCCGTGACGGCCCAGGCACAGCCGAATCATGTCGTACCTAATGCGGGGCCGGGTCGGGCACAGTCGAATTGTAGCATGTCGACCCGTTTGACACCTCTAATTCTATACATACTACTACATTTAACATTCATAGTTAGACATTCACTAAATCTATTACCTCTATCTATAATTTTAGTTTATGTCACCTTCTTCGTATGGTTTTTTACTTCTTTTCTCCTTGTATTTTAAGTGTTCTCCAATGATACTATATATAAAATTACCTTAATAATATTCTCAACATAGATTTATGATACTAAATTACCAATCTTTTTATTTCTTTTGGCCATGACATTGAGAAATGTTGTGACCCCTTTAGCCTCCTTGACCTCCTTCTCACCATCAAATATATTCATTTTGATGGTGAATAGCTAAAGAAAATCCTCCTTTTTGGAAATATCGACAAACCCAAAAAAATAATCTCTAATTGGGCCGAAGATGGCAAAATTGTATCTTATGCTTATAAGTTATTGGTTGAAAATAACAAAAAAAAAGGAAAAGGAATGGACATCAAGCATTCAATTCCCAAACCACATCCTAAGCATGCTATCTTTTTATGGATAGCTAAGAAAGGAAAATTCAGAACTAAAGACATGTTTATAATAACAAAGAATCTAGATGGTGAATTTTGTACAAACACAAAATCATTCAATCATATTTTCTTAGAATGTGAATTTTCTAGAAAGAATTTGGAATAGCTTGAGGAGCTAGACTAGTATTTTAGAGTAGATAAAACCAATTCCTATAGGACTCGGAATCTTAAAGAAATACTATGCATCCAACATGCCACTAAATTAAGTACGAAAAGCCACATCTTAAAGAAACAGAAGATGGTATGAAGGCGAGTCCCAAAATTCAGATATAATACTCTGAAAGATTAGAACAGAAATTTATATTGTATTCAAGGCTGAATGTAATAGTTTAGATCTCTAGATTGTACAAAATTTTTGACTATTAATGTTTATTACTTATATATATATATTCATTTTAGCCAGAAAAATTTTATTGTGTTACTTTCCTTAAGTAATCTCAAATTAATATCTTTAAATCTCATTTTGAGTTGTCTTACTCATTCTTCTTCTACTTTATTCACTATTCATATCTCAATAAGTAATTCAAAAATTATATATTCAAATGATGAGTTAAAAGTTAGATAATAACTATCATAAGATATTTTTTCATGGCACCTATATCTCAGATCTTCATAACTTACAACATTCTAATAATATAACTATTTGAGGTCACCATTAGCTATGAGATAAAAATCAAAGGATGAACGCATGAAGTTGTGGCTATTCCACAATATTGTAACTTTGTGTTATATAAAGATTAAACTCAAGTCATGGTCATTATCAGTGCTGAAACTTGGTGTTATTCTAGTCATTTTCAAGAGTTGTAACCTAAGCTGGAGAGATAAATGCCAAAATTATAACTATAATTTTGGCATTTATCTCTCCAGCTTAGTCATGACTTTCTTAGAGTTGGAGGATACTACTCTCAAACACTCTTCTATTAATATATTCTAAAATTTATATAAAATTAGCATGGTCTTGGATTTATATAATTTGAATTATGTGTAGCATTTCATTTGGATTATGGTTGCATTAATTATTTGATTTATTTTATGTTATGGATTTATGGATAGTAACTAAATAAAACTTGAATTATAGTTTCAACTAATTCTAGGTTTATTCAAGGTTATCATTATGAATAATGATGAGTAAATCATTAGGCTCACTCATGTATATGATAAGAAAGTATTAATAGTCCTTTTAATTTTGATGCATGAGATAAACCTATAAGTTAAATCCTAAAATTTGGATATGTAATTGTCATGATTATGGAGCTTAGAAGCCAAAATTATGAATGGTTTTACATGTCAATCTATTATATACATCTTTGAGGGATTGGTTCTTGATTAGGATTGACATTATAAAGAATATTCTTTTAAGGATTTCATCTTTAGTGTGGGAGTCTCATCATTATCAAGGAGGAAGGTAACAGGTAATCATTGGGAAAAGCACGAGTATGTTGTGACTCACAAAATGTATGGTTCTCATTAGTGAAACTTGAGGGAAACATATATTAATTGTGCGAGTATAGCATTTATGAAGCTAAACATATAAATACTTATAAATTATGGCAATCTTTAATCTTTATGATAATGTAAGCTAAAGAATAAGAGTGTGCATGTGATGCAATTATTAATAACATGACTAAGTTTCATAAAAGGTATGATATTGTTAATGACTTTCATATAGGAATAAATTGTAGTCTTTGTGAAGACATACCAAGGGGACAACAATGAGGGGACTACATTTGGGAAGGGCTTAATCATGACAATTACCTTATATGTCATTAGGGCAAGGGTTTATTGCACAACACCACAATCTTCATTTTATGTCTAACATAAAATATGACAAAACGATTTAATACTATCATATAAATTAAATGAGCAAACCATGGATCTAAAATTATTTAATAATCTGAGTATCCATTTTAATGAAAATAAGTTCTCTTATTGAACAGCCAAATTACCAATACATTCGTATGGAATTGATATCTAGACAAAAATCCATAATACTACTTATATGACTCATACACTTATAGATCTCAATTGATGAGATATTCTCATTAATGAATTTTTTGGAATGCCGTTTAATTGATTAAATTAGGTGGAGTAATAAAGTCATAATAATAAGTCATACAAGAAGTAAATTGAACCTTTTTCTAGATACTAATCCCATAAAAATTGTATAAGTAGCTTGATTAACTAATAGTTACTCGACTATTACTCTAGCCGGATAAAATAGAAATTTTGGTATAACTCTTAGTTACTATGGTTGGTTTATTAAATTATGCATAATGGCATATTTATGTAGCTTAATTATTATTATTTTTGGTTACAGAATAAATTCTAGAATATTATAAGAATGCCTTAATGACTCATTGGCATACAAAGTGATTATCACCTATTGGCCCATTCACAATGATAGTCTCTTATTGCTGTCACCTCAGTATTTTATCATCAAAATAATAAATTATTCCTGCTCGAGAGTTATTCACATACTCACACTATTTAGGCAACTTACTAATTATCCTTAATAGTTGTTTCGTATTTCCAATTTTATAATCTAATCTCATGTATCATATATGACAAACGACTTAATACTATCATATAAATTAAATGAGCAAACCATGGATCTAAAATTATTTAATAATCTGAGTATCCATTTTAATGAAAATAAGTTCTCTTATTGAACATCCAAACTACCAATACATTCGTATGGAATTGATATCTAGACAAAAATCCATAATACTACTTATATGACTCATACACTTATAGATCTCAATTGATGAGATATTCTCATTAATGAATTTTTTGGAATACCGTTTAATTGATTAAATTAGGTGGAGTAATAAAGTCATAATAATAAGTCATACAAGAAGTAAATTGAACCTTTGTCTAGATACTAATCCCATAAAATTTGTATAAGTAGCTTGATTAACTAACAGTTACTCGACTATTACTCTAGCCGGATAAAATAGAAATTTTGGTATAACTCTTAGTTACTATGGTTGGTTTATTAAATTATGCATAATGGCATATTTATGTAGCTTAATTATTATTATTTTTGGTTACATAATAAATTCTAGAATATTATAAGAATGCCTTAATGACTCATTGGCATACAAAGTGATTATCACCTATTGGCCCATTCACAATGATAGTCTCTTATTGTTGTCACCTCAGTATTTTATCATCAAAATAATAAATTATTCATGCTCGAGAGTTATTCACATACTCACACTATTTAGGCAACTTACTAATTATCCTTAATAGTTGTTTCGTATTTCCAATTTTATAATCTAATCTCATGTATCATAAAGAAGTGAACTGACACTATTTATACTTTTAGTTTTGTATCCAGTATACTCATGATAATTAACATACACATTCTCTTAAATGTCATAAATAATAGTTATATGATAGAAAGTAAATCACAAGACTCTCGCCACCATATGAGTCACCTCCACTCATGCATGTTGCATGGGTTACCTATCATCATCAACTATGATTACATATGATTTCTATACTAAAGGAGAAATGCTTGTGAAATTATTCTATTTAATACCCACAACAATTGAGGTCAGTTCATCTAAGATATACATCATGGGTTGGCTAATAAAATATTTCATTCTTTAGGCTTCATAAGCATCATATTCACAATGATAAATTTTATCTCAATTATTAGTTTGATGTATATGTTTATCTCACACATCATGATCCAAAGGGGTTTTATTTTGTTCCTACCATTACACATGAGTGTGTCACGTGACTACCTATCACCATCAACTATGATGACATGCACAAATCTATCAATAATAAATCCTAATTCCAATTCTAAATAAATATCATGTCCTTTATAATAATAAAACTACAGCACAAACAAAAAATAGAGTTCATCAATTATATATCCACCATACATAATAAAATACACCAACCCATATACTTCAATTTAGCCTAACAATTGGGAGGAATTTACACGAGGTGATTCAAATATATCTCAAGGAATTTGGGGTTACAAATGATATACCTCATGAGAATCTATGATTCAAAATCTTAAACCAAAAATTCTTATGTAGTATGCCAAGATTTACTCCTAAGTGGGTGGTCAAAATTCATGCCCCCATTAGGGTTTATGTTTTTCCTTGTGTCCCTTTTTTACTCATGGGTCCCTTTTATTTTTATTGACTTTACAACCTCTATATGGTCTTCTTCTCAATTTCATAAATTTTCACTCTCTCATTTTTTGATTTAGGTCTAAATACCTCTTTTATACTCACGTGTCTTGGTGCATTTTTAGGTGGGAAGGTACAACACTGGGAAATAACTATGAATTTGGCCTTGACTCCCTATAACACAAAGTCATAGAATTGTTGATGACTATGGTGAGATAACTATGCCTAGATTTTCTTGACATTTGGAATGGTTGTGGCTCATATGTTTATCTTTTATAACACAAATTCGTGGTATTGCGAATAGCTATAACTTTTGCATTTCCTTTCTATAACACAAAGTTGTTGTACTAAGAATGATCATGACTCATTCATTTCTCCTCTATGACATGAAGTCATGGTGATGGGAATGATCATGCCTCATGTATTTCACTTCTATAACTCAAAGTGATAATACTAAAAATGAATGCGGCTTCAACCATTTCTCTAGAGAAAAAAGGTATAGCTCTAGGAATGGCCATGACTCGGATAAATACTCTAAGGAACTTTTTGTAACCAAAAGTCACAGCATTAAAAATTATCATGGATTTTACCATAGTATTTGTATCTCTAGAAAGAGAAATCATAACACTAGAGAAGTCACGATGTCTAGCACTCGTGGGGTATATAAATGACTACTATGACATATAATCAATGTCATAATCTTTAAAATATTATCAAACTAGTATTGCTACCACTCCAAAAAAAATTTACAACCAAAAAGATTATGTTGCATACTAAAATGATTGTGTAAATGAGATAATAGAGTCATGACATATGAAGATTTTCAAGACTAATTTTATAGAGTTTTGGTCAAAAATAGATGTCAATACTATTCTATGTATTTTTGAAGGTATCATTAAGTCATATCATGAGAAATGTTATGACTTTAGATGACTTTTTGCTCTCCTCTTACTCAACAATTCCACTAAATTTTGCATTTAGCATGAAAACTACCTAATTTCATTATTATTTCTTATAATCCATCAAAGCTAAAATTTTATAATATCATTCTATTTAAAGCCATTTTTCATGCAAACACATTAAGGAATAATCACTAAAATAACTAATAATATTTGGTATTTGGCATACCCAACACTATCATGTTAAAGACCCTTGTCTCTACAATCTTTTGATAGAATATCAATTTTCTTATAATTGAAGGATTAAGGTTTAGATTCATACCAACAATCATTTTAATCTTAGTTTTTCTTCAAAGATCAGAGAGATTATTAACCACTAAAAGTTGCATGATGAACATGTTATAAAGTAGAGATTTATAGAGGAATTACATGACAGTCTTAATGATAAGTATGATCCCATCATTGTTGTAATATAAAATGTAAAGGACTTATCTCAACTCAATATCTAGGAGTTGTTAAGTTTACTAAAGTCCTATGAACAAAGACTATTGACAATTCACAAAACTTAGTTGTAGTTGCATTTGAATTGAAGTTTCACATTAATTCTAAATGTGTGCATACTAAATAAGGTTTCTAACATAGCAACTAGGGGTCTTCCAAAAACTATAAACCTAGAAAACATAGAAAAAGATGAAAATCTCATAGACATAAATCCTTTTCATGAGAGTATGGTTACTTTTCTTATGCTAGTAAAATATGCAAGGATATTTTCAAGGTATGTTCTAAGAGATTGAAATTTATTCCTCAAACTTTTTCATCTCCTCAAAATTCCTTTTGTAGCATATCTCATGCCTCTTTAGTTCTAGTAGAACTTATTATCCTAATGCATATATATTTTTCTTCCTTCTTGGATAAATAGTAGGGCTTTAGCATCCATTGTCTTTAGTTCTTTCACCCAGATATGTTCTATACTTTCCAGAAATGAAATATCTCGTGGCTCATTGAACTCGTCCCCTGGATAAGTAATAAACATCTTTCAATATAAAATTAGTTTTCATCTTCATGCTCTAGAATTCATAGTTTTTTTCCCACATAAATGGAATCAAGGCATAACTATGACTTATATTGAAAAAATTTTAAGAATGCATCAATTTGAACTCTAGATCTTAGTATTTTTTTTAGATTTGGGTATTTGCTATGCGGAAACTATAAGATTGAGAATCACTTCGATGAAAGATATTCTAAGATCCTAACAGAGTTTAGTAGAAGGAAGAAGCATATCGGAGGACGAAGCATATTGGAGGAAGAAGAAAAGGAGAAACACTTTCAGGATTCTAGTTCATTTGCTTTAATACTAGATGTTAGATTTTGGATGTGAACTTTTCTAGTAGAGTTTTTATGTCAATTGAAAAAGATGAAAATCGAGAGCAAGGACGAGAGGGATTCACTCATGAAAATGAAAAGTAATCCTAATACCATTACAACGAGTAATTTTGTCATATTTTTTTTTATAAATTTCAAAAAGTAATAAATAAACTAAAAATAAATAGAATAAAAATGAGACATTGTTTCATACCCACACACACGTGCATGTCCAAATCATTGAAAATAAACTTTAACACCCAAATATTTCTTTAACCACTACAAATAGATCATAAATTTAAAAGATTTGTTGAAATCTTATGTTTTTGAAAACAATAAGATTTTGTTCGAATGTTTGTCCTTATGTTGTGTGTGCTTTTCTATCTATATACAATAACACATGCGCGCTCGCACGCACGCGCGCACACACACACACACATAGCCAACCAAATAAAATTTTATAATTTTTGAAACAAAAGATTTAAGCCATGGTTTAGGTTTTAAAAAATGGTAATACATAAATATCATTTATGTGTAGTATTTTCAAAAACACTAGTAACATTTTTTTTTGAACCCTATTGAACCGTGTTTCCAAAAACATTTTTGATGCATGGACAATGTTTTTTGAAAGCACTATTTTTTTTAATAAAAGTAAGAATATTTTTAGATTTTCACATAGCATAGATCCAAAACATAAATATTTTTGTTTTAAGTCTCCTTTGCAAATTTTTTTTTTTTTAAATAATGAGGGTTCGTTTATATAGACACGTGATATAAATGATATAGTCTCTTTTATTTTTCATGATATATGTATAAGTGTGTGAGTAAATAGTTGGTGTGTCATGGTTTTTGCATTTTTTTCTTGGGTCTTTCTATCTTCTTTTCCTTTCTTCCAATGTTGAAAGTAGATAATCCATAAAATCGGTACTAGAGGCAATGACATTCAAAAAAAACTCATTGAATTTCTTTATATCTTTTATTTCCTTTGATCGTATAGGAAACAAGGCCCATGTCAGAGTTGGTTGTTAGTTGTAAAGTTCTTGTGATGACAAAGGATTCTAAGGTTTTATTTCAATTAAGAACCCAAATCCAAAAAGGCTGTATGGTTGGATTGGTGATCATTTATGCTAGCATTGTAATATAAAGGCAAAGAAATAAATTTCGAGGTGACTTATTATTGTGCAAACTGATCATGTAGCTAGAGACCATTAATTTTGAAGAATAAAAACTATGATTTAAAGCATAAATCAATTATCAATACAATTCTCACAAGCATGAATTCTCACCCTTCTTCTATTCCAATATATAAGATGTTTGGGATTTAGTTGAAAATAACTTTGTAGAATCTGAAAATGCATCGACACTAACTTCAGTTGAGAAAAATCAGTTAGAATCATTGAAGAAAAGAGATGCAAAAACTCTCTTTTTTCTTCTACAGCCTATTAGCAATAGAATGTTTCCAATAATTATGAGAGCTCAAAAAGCTAATGAAACTTGTGGCCTTCTGCAAGAATTCCAAGGTGATAAACAAACCCATCTATGATGCTTCAAGCATTAAGAACCAAGATGAAAGATATAAAAAAGAATGAGAATGAAGCTCTAAATGAGTTCTCTTCCAAAATTTTGGAGTTTGTACATTTGATAAAGTTATGTGGTGAACAAATTATTGATCAAAAAATCATTGAAAAAATTTTGTAAATGAGATAGGTTTGTTAACCTATCTAACAAATATGATATAATTGTGGTTATGGTTGAAGAAATAATATATCTTTGATTGCTTAGTGTGCAAGAGCTATTTTTATCTTTATAAATGTATTAATAGAGATAATTGATGCATTCCAAAAGAACCATTTTAAAGTGTTTTACAGTCTATATTGAGTCTTAACACCAGAAATTTTAAAAGAAAGTATACATGCTCCAAAATACATGGGATTCATCTAGAGATGATAGAACTGGATGAGCAACGGAATAGATGAAAGAGGTCAGACAAGATTTAATAGCACATGAAAGTTCAATAATGAAGAAAACTCATCATTCCAAAAGTGAAATATTTGTAAAAGAAGTAGTAGTGATAGGAAAATGTATTGGTTTAAAGGAAAATCTCAATACTTCAATAGTAACAAATTTTGGCATGTTCAAGAAGATTGAAGATTCAAGAACGAGCAACAAGCATGCTATGCTAAGGAAAAAGAAGTTGATGAAAATATATTTTATGCTTGTCAAAATTCAAATGAGCAAGAGAGTAGTGCATGGCTTCTTGACAATGATCGCCCAAACCACATGAATACAACCATCAGCTCACGAATCAAAATAGGCAATGATGATTTAGTAGTACACATCCAAACTAAAGGGGGAATCAAGTGCTTTAGTGTTGTTTTTCTTGTACCATCCTAAAGAATGAAACTTATGTGTAAGAAATCTAATTGAGCATGGTTATAAACTTCACTCGGAAGATAGATAAAAATAGAGAAAAATAAAAGCATTTTGGTTTCATCAATCATACTGAGAACATAGCTTCGAGAGAGAAAGATGATGACGAAAATTGATTGTGACATAGGAATTTTATTTATGAAATTCCTAAAGATTTTTTATGACACGTCAAATATGTGTTCGTCAGTTTATAGTTCCACGACTTGCATTGCACTCAGGTGCATATTCAATATTAGAAGCATATTTAGGAAGTTTAGAGATAACCAGACACTTAGCGATATAGTTTTAGAGATGAAAACTAAGTACTTAAAGTATTGGGCCATTATTCCATTTATGTATTGTATGACTGCCTGCATAGACCCTAGGGTTAAGGTGGAAGGGGTAGAGAATGTTTTGACATATATATCCTCGTGCATGAACCAAGAAGATTAACCTGAAGGGTTCATTCATGAGAAGTTGACTAAACTTTTTACATACTATAATACTAGGTATGGTGATAATAGTAGTGAGGCTTCGAATATGAACATGAATGACATTCAGAGATGATAACTTTTCCATTCAGATAATGAGGGGGAAACGATGGGGTGGACCATCAAATAGGAGCGAGCTGTCTCGGTACTTAGATACTGATTACTACTCGATCTTATCACATTCCAAAAATAAAAATCTTGATATCATATAGTGATGAAAATCATATGAGTCCACCAATCCCATGTTATCTAAGATAGCATGAGATCTACTGACTCCTTTGGTGTCGAGTGTAATATTAGAGTCTACTTTTATATTATAGTGAATGTAATTTTGGATAGGAGATCCAGATTATAGCTGGATATTATTGAGGCATTAGCATACATGAAAGATTGGAATGATTCGAGCTTGGGCATCTAAGATCATGTTGTGATTGCAACAAAAGTAGAGGAGTTGGTTGTTGATGATGATCTATGTGATATTGATGATGATTGATGACTGATGATGATTGATAGATTGAGACACAGCTACTTATTTTATATCATCTTTGATCATATGTTGTAATGTTGTCGACTAATAATATTTTTTATTTTCATTTATCTTTTTTGGATTGACATTGTCTTTGTTTATTTTTTTTTGTCATTTTACTTTGAGGTTTAATTCTTGAATCTTCATTTATATATTTGCGATTTTTATTGGTTTGTATTAATGTTTTAGTTTTATTAATTCAGATACTCTTAGATTTTAAATTTTAGTTGTTTATATTTAATTTAATAAATTAAAAATAAAAAAAATAATAATTATTTATTTATTTAAATTTAACAATTAAATATAAATAATTTAAGTATTAAATAATCAAAATTTTAAATTTTTTAATAATTTTAATATTATAGATTAAATATTTTCAAAATGGCCCGAACTAGGCCCGAATCCAGCCTAAACCCAGCCCAAATGACCAAACCCATTCCCAAACTCAGCCCGGATGGGCCAGAACCGACATGTTCATGCATGATCCGACACAACTTCATCACAGCCGGGCTGACAAGTCATGCCGGGTTGATTTTGATGAAGCCGTGTCAGGCCAAGCATGACATGGTTACTATACGGTGTCATGCCCGGCATAGCATGGTAGCCATGTTAGGCCACCTAAAAATGGGCCAGGTCGGCCCATTTTAAACCTATATCCTATACCAGAAAGTATGGATAAAACCAAGTGAAAAAATTGTACTACAGGATATCTATCATAATGAGACAATGGGTTAGAAAGATAACTTTCTACCATATCTATGCTATCATAAAAGTAAATAAGATATGAAAAAAGTTAGAATTTATATAAAAGAAAAATATATTGAGGAATAAAATCATATTAATCCAGTACTTGGTTAAAATGAAATATAATGACGGATCTGATTTGACTGCTCACTTGAGTATTTTCCAAGCATTGATTAACCAACTAATATCTATGAAAATAGTAAGGGATAATGAGATGTAAGCATCTCTTCTTCTTAGATCACTTTTCCAGAATCAAGAGACATTCATAATTTCCTTGAGTACCTCAGTTTTGACTAACATCCTTACCATGGTTATCATTACTGATATCTTGGTAGGTAAGGTTGCAAGACTGAGGGAAAAAATGACTTTTCAGGATATCCTTTATTCCCAGGAAAGTGAGAGGAGAAATAAAATGAATTGAAAATCCAAACTTGTGAAGGTAAGCAAGAGATCTTTTAAAGGGAAGTCAAAAGTCAAACCCATGGTAAAGTATTACTACAATAAATAAGTATGAGACTTCAAGAATGACTATCCCAAGGGAAAGAAACTCCAAGAGAAGCATAGAAAGAGAGATGAGGATGGAAGGGTGGCTAATATGATTGCTATAGTCGGTGATATTACTTTTTTAAGTAATATTGAACGTTATGACAAAGTTAGTTAGTAGAGTGACTAGATGTTTATTAGATTTGGTTTACACCTTGCACATCACTCTTAACCTCTAAACCCTAACTAGTTTGTGTCATATTCAAGTGGGCACTATGGATTAGTCATGATAGACAATAAAAGGATATCAAGAATACAAGAGATTAGGGATGTTTGTCTAAAGACAAACATGGGATACTAATTACTTCTCAATGATGTATGATATATCCGAGATATTCGAATGGACTTGTTATCTATGGGAATGTCAGAGAGTATAGGTCATGTTGGAAAATTCAAAGAATGACAATAGAATTTGGCAAAAAGGGCATTGACTATATCAAGCAATAAAACACTAAATTTTATTTATCTTACCAAAGCTAGGGTTAGATCGAATTGAGTAAATGCTTGGCAGAAAATTATATGCTTTAACTCAAAGCTACATAGACTCAGAGATCAAAGATGATTGATCTAGATTTTTTAAATATTTGTTTTGAGATAAATAAAAATCTTGGAGGAATCACTTATGATTTTTCTTTTTTTACTTCAATCATTCGTGAGGATCACACTAATCAAGAGAGAGCTTATGAGTTAGAAGTAAACATGAACAAATTTACTTTAGTTTCTCTTGAGAATTGGTTAGAATAAGAGAGAGTTGATGACTCGGAGAAAAAAATGGATATTTTAGGGTATTGTGTAAGCACTTCTAATTTATGAGAAACTATTTTCTAGTATGAGAAATGAGAAATCATTTTGTAATTTGTACTATAAGTGAGAAAATAAATTCTATGACTTGAACTTTTTAAATTTAAATCTAAAACCTATCGTTGTCTTCCCAAATAGGGTAGAACGGAAGATTGTTAGATCTGTCTAGGTTTAATTTATTTTAGTTTTATTTTGGTTTTATTTTGATTTTTATGTTAATTTAATTTAAATAATCATATTGGTGCTCTCATTTAAATGGAGTGCAATTAACAATAAAATAAACTATTAAGTTTTTTTATATATAAAAATTTGTTTTGAAAAAAAAAAGATTAGAAGAAATTAAAAGATATGGGTTGTATCATGCATGGCTGAAATTTTCAGAAAGTAGCATGGCTTAGTGATATTTTCAAAAAAAAAAAAAAAAAAAGCCAAAAAACACAGTGCAAGTGGTGCGTGATTTTGGGACTTCAAAATGAGAACTTATTTTTTTTGCGAAACTATGTTTTGGGATACATCCCAGAAAATATTTAAAGATTTGAAACTAATCTTTTAATATTTGAAAAAATATCACCAAATTCATAATAAATTAAAAATTGGGACACTCTATTACGTTTATCCTAAATTGCCCTCACACTCTCTCATCTACACTTGCCCTCTCCCATCTACCATCGCCCTATCCCATCGGCCCTCGCCCTCTCCAATCGCCCCTCACCCTATCCCATCAAGCTTGGTGGAGCTCGACTTAGAGCTCCATCGATCTCGATCGAGAGCTCGACGGAGCTCTCGGTCGTGCTCCAAGAGATTGTGGTCATGCTCCAGGAGCTCAGCGTCGAGCTCGGAAGAGCTCTCCGTCGAGCTCCTGGAGCACGATCGAGAGCACCATCGAGCTCCTGAAGCTCGACCGAGAGCACCATCAAGCTCCAAGAGCTCATCTTCATTCTCTTGGAGCTCGATGGAGCTCTCGGTCGAGCTCCAGAAGCTCACCGTCATTTTCCTTAAGCTCATCGTCGAGCTCCAGAAGCTCGACGAAGAGCTTCATCGAGTTCAACCAAGAGCTACATCGATCTCCTGGAGCTCGATGATGAGCTAGATGGAGCTCTAAGAGCTTGTCATCATTCTCTTAAAGCTCGTTATCAAGCTCCTGGAGCTTGACCGAGAGCTCCGTCGATCTCTCAGAGTTTAATCGAGAGTTCCATCGAGCTTTTGGTCGAGCTCAAAGAACTCGTGCCAAGTTCCTAGAGCTTGACGACAAGCTCTAGAAGAATGACGTCAAGCTTCTGGAGCTCGATGGAGCTCTCAATCAAGCTCGATGGAGCTCTCAATCAATCTCGATGGAGCTCTCAATCAAGCTTGACGGAGCTCTCATTAGGGCTCGACGGAGCTCTCATTCGAGCTCAACGGACCTATCAGTCAAGCTCCAGAAGCACGACCACGAGCTCTAGGAGCTCGTGTTCAAGCTCCGTCGAGCTCGATGAGAGAGGGCAAGAGCCGAATGGAGAGGCGAGAGGGCGAGTGCAATTTAGGTTAAACGTAAAAGAGTGCCACAGGTTTTAATTTATTATGAATTTGGTGACATTTTTTAAAATATTAAAAGATCAATTTCAAATTTTTAAATATTTCTAAGGAAGTACCATAAAATATAATATCTCCTATTTTTTTTGGGCTTTTATTTTGAGAGAATTATGTTTTGGTGTACCATATATAAAATAATTGAAAAAAAATAATACAAGTTTTAATATTAAAAAAATTGTGCTAATGAATTTTTAGAGCACTTAAATATAATAATACCAAAATATCCTTAACTTAATTCCTCAACACTTAATGAATTTTTATAACTTACCCCTCACACATTAGCTCTATAAACTTCCATAACTCCATTGAGCTTCAACAATGAGCTCTTAGAAGCTCTACATGATCTTCTTGCAAGCTCCAATGAACTAGATGGGGCTGCACGAGCTCCATCTAGCTCGTGGAGCTCTAGGAGCTCCATGGAGTTCTAGGATCTCCATGGAGCTCATTGAGTTCCAAGAAGCTCCTCAAACTCTAGGTGATCCTAAAAGCTCTGCATGAGCTTCCAACAAGCTCCAACGAGCTCGATGGAGCTTAGTGAGCTCGAGTGAGCTCATCAGTGGATCTCCAACAAGGTCCTCGGCGGAGCTTGACCTCAATGGAGCTTATTACCAAGTTCTAGGGGTTCTTTTATCTGGAATTCCAATCACATAATAAGTTAAGTTAGGTTAGTTAGTTTTTAATATAAGGTAATTTAGTATTTAACATAAATTAGTGCAACAAAACAAAATTACTTAAGAGTTTGGTGCACCTATTTTTAAATATTAAAACTTAGGTTTTTTTTTCCGATTTTTTTTAGTACACCAAAACATAATTCTCCATTTTATTTTGTACCACTTTTGTCTTTAATAACAATTATTACAAAAGCTTAAACCATGCTTCTGTAATATTTTGGTTAGGGAATAAACAATTTACTTCTTATTTTCTTTTATTTGAGGTACAAGGAAAAAGTGAGGTTTATATAGGGTTCGTGTTGTGTTCATGTGGGGTTTGTATAATATTCATGTAGTGTTCATGAGAAGATTATTCATGTTATATTCATGTTGTACTTGTGGATGCTCGAAGATCTTCAAAAAACACTGGATCCAAAGAAATTAAAATACACAATTTAATGTATTTTCATTTCATTATTGATTTATGTTATATGGACTTGAGAATATTCTAAAATATGCAATTTTTAATTATGAATATTATGTCATTTTTGAGGGTATAATATTTGCTAGTGATTATGTTTTCTTGTAGTGATATTTTATAGTTATATGTGTGTGTGTGTGTGTGTATGCAGATTCACACACCCCCCCCCCCCACACACACACACACACACACACACATATAATATACTTATTATTTCAGAATTATAATTTATAAACCCAAAATATTTTTTGGAATCTACTATATGTTTTGTTTAAATTTTCAAACAGATAAAAAATAAAGGATTTTAAATTATAATGCCAAAAAGCTACTTGGAGTTTGAAAGAAAACAAGTATTTTTGTTGACCTTCAATCATAAGTTTTGTAGAAAATAAAAACGACAAAACCTCAATTTCATCATGTCAGAACTCCTCAATATCAAATAGATTTTCTAACTCAACTAAATCTCCATCTTCTAACTTTGTATTGCCATCTTCTACTCGAAAGACAATGATAGATGTAATAGAAAGGAAAATTGATCACATTTATGGGAGATGAAATTTTTAAATTCATGAAGCTCAAAGTTTTGAAGAAACAACAAAAAGATAAAGATGGGTGTAATAAAAATAAATTTTGATGTTATTAATAAAAATGAAATATGGCATCTGGTTGAAAAAAGAAAAGACAGAGAAAGTATTGGAGTGAAGTGAATGTATAGAGTGGAGCACCATTCTCGTGGCAATATTCAAAGGTTTAAAGCAATGTTGTTTGTAAAAAAATTTCCACAAAAATCATGTATTGATTTTCATAAAATCTATAATCCAATTTCTCACCAAGATACTATTAGAAATGCTATTATAGTGGTTGGTCAAATAGGGTGGTTGATATATCAACTAAACAAAATTTGTATTCTTGAAAGGAGTCTTGGAAGAAATTTATGTGATAAAACCTCAAGGTTTTACAATTGATGATAAAGAAAATAAACTTTACAAGTAAAACAAAGTATTATATGCCTTGAAACAAGCTCATCATGCCAGGTACACTCAAATTGATAGCTGCCATTTCGAAAATGGTTTTATAAGAAGTAAAATTGGATCATCCATATATGTGAAGAGCAAATGTATTTCCAAGATCCTTATTGTCGTTCTTTATGTTGAAATTCGCTTTTTTTTTGTGAATTTAAGTCAATGAAGGATTGAATTGAGTTGCTTATATGTCACAAGAGGTATGTTAAACATTTCCTGAAAAAGCATGGCATGACTAGCTGACTACATGAAAAGCATATCATGCTATACATTCTTTATTTGGTTCATAGGTAATATCCTAGGCTTCAAAAAATACAAGATTCAATTATATAATCACCATATGCATATTGAATAAAAGGTGGGAATTGTGATAATTATATTTAGGCGCATCTACCAAAAAATAATTATAAAAAGTACCTAAAGATTTAATATTAAGAACAAGTGCAATAAAATATATAATATTTATATTTTGGTGTACTGAAATTTAGAAATCCAATTAATACACTACACGATACACATTGACCCTTTGGGAAGAATTAGATTAATAGCTTTTGAATTTGAAAATTTTTTTCACAAAAATATAGGTCATTGTTTTTAAATAGAAAAGTTAATGTTTTTTTTTGTTTTTTGTTTATATATATTTCTGTGTGTGTGTGTGTGTGTGTGTAAACATATATACATAAACCTATAATATAAATATAAATATAAATATAAATATATTAGATATACATGTTTGATACACGAACACACACACACAAACATGCACACGCGCTCACACACACACACACACACACACACACACACATGTGTGTGTGTGTGTGTGTAATCATATATTATGGTATATATAATATAAACATATATAGCATATATTATTAGATAATATGTTATATATATGCACTTAATATACAGATATATATGGATATGTGTATGAATGTATAGGTGTGTGTGTGTGTGTGTGTGTGAATCTTTTTATTAGTTTAAATACATATAAATATGTATATTTATTGGTGTGTATATATATATATATATATATTGAATAATATGTATACACATATTTTATGAATATTTATATTTATTGGTTATTCGAAAAAATATGAGTGGCAACAACAAATTATGGGATTTTTCGAAATGATTCAATCAAGAAGAAGAGAAACATGCATGAATAGGGATTTTCGGAAAAAAGGATATCATTATTATGTGTCATGGGTGTTGAACGGGCTCTTTGATTCTATTGGTTTGAGTTTCTTACGTGGTGAAGTTACCAATATGTCCTTACTAATATTTAATAAAACCACATCAGAGTTGCTATAAAGTTTCAATTACTATTTTATTTTTTATTAATTATTGAACTTTGTATATAAACTCAATTTTTCCTTTAGTAAGTGTGCTTGACACATTTTTATTAAGTTTTGCTGAATTATTTTCTCTATGTTGCTGCTACTCTTGCGACTGCCTCTTCTTCTTCTATTTTTCTCCTCTTCTTCTTCAAGTCTCTTCTCTATAATCCTTGTTGAAACAGGGATTTATTGTCTCAATACAATATTCTGGTATCATAGCTTTGTATCTATCTAAGATCGAAGTTTTTTCAAATGATTATTCGAAAAGTTCTCCAGAATAGATGAATCTCAAATATTAATTTTGACCTAACCTCTTTTATTCTCGATTTCTCTAGATCAAGTACATATATGACCAGATTTATCTAGATCCGAAGGATTTGTGTGGTTTAAACTATGAATTCTATAAAATCCCTAAATTTGCGTTCAAATATTTTTCAAAAATTTTTCAAATTAAATATCTTCCAAAAATCTAAGTTCTTCAAACTCGGGGTTGATCCCCATACCCCTGTTTGATAGTGATAATTTGATTACTGACTTGTTAAAATGAGAACACTATTTATTTCACAAGACATTTGAAAAATTATGGTCGCTAGATATGTAAAAGTACTTAATTTCTCTTCTCTAGAAGGAAAAGAATTATTAGAAGAGAGAGAGCTGAAGAAATTCAATGCAAAGGCATTTATGTTCATCCAACATTGAGTTATTAATGTCATATTTCCTCGATTGTTGGGATGTACTCAAGCCTAGGAGGCTTGGGATCTCCTAATCGAAGAATGACATGGAGATAAGAAGGCTCGAGATGCTCTTCTACACTCCTTGAGGAAAGATTTTGAGAATTTGAGTATGAACTCAAATTCTCTTACTAAGTTCTCAACTTAGCTTCTAGATGTTGTAAATCAACTGAAAATTAATGGAGAAAACATCTCGGAGACTAGACTAGTTGAGAAACTATTAATATATATATGTCTGACAAGTTTGATACCATTGTGGCAGTAATAGAAGAGACAAAGGATTTGACAAAACTAACCATTCAACAAGTTCTGAGTTCCCTAAAGTCATATGAAAGCAGATTGCTCAAGAGAGCTGAAGTATCTGGAGAGATAGCAATGCAATCGAGATGGGAAAACCAGCCAGCAAAAGAAAAAAATCAAGAAGTAGAAACAAGAAATTGAAGACAACACTCAAGGTATGTGCCTAGAAATAAAAATAGAAACAAAAATAAAATTAGTTTTTCTACATCTATACTCTCAGTTGCCTCACATAAAGACTCATCTCTTGCAACATATGCAAGAGATCAAATCACACTGCAATAGAGTATCGGTTTCGAAAACAAAACCAGTGCTTAAGTTGTAAAAAGTTTGAGCATGTCTTGAAGAATTATAGGATGAAGCACACACAGTGTGCTAGTTGTGCAGAGCAATTAGTCTCTATAGAATACTTGTTTTATGTAAATAAAACAAGAAATCAACCTACACCCAATATGTGATTTCTGGATAGTGGTTGCTCAAACCACATGTCTGGTAATCTAAACATATTTGTGGATTTACTTTATGTAGTAAATTCACAAGTAAAATTGGGCAATGGAGACCTTGTCGAGGCAAAAGTCAAAGGCAAAGTTTATGTTCCCACACCCACTTGAGTCAAGATTATAAGAGATGTACCCTTGGTTCTAGCACTGGATCAAAGCCTTCTAAGTGTGGCGTAATTGATGAAGAAAGATTATAGACTAATATTTAAAAATAACACGTGACATATTTGATCATGAATCTGATCAACATTTATGGACAATGAAGATGTCCAGTGAAAGAAGATTTCTACTAATACTTATTCAAAAAATAGACAAGGCACTGAATATGAATATCTTGTCTGAAGTCTCATTGTGGCATAGAAGGTTTGGGCACCTTAATTATTTCAGCCTAAAAAATATTTTTCAAAAATAACTGGTGAAAGGCGTGCCCTCGAACCTTGTCATTCCCAACACTATCCGTGAGGAATGCACACTTAGGAAGCAATTCAGACAGAGTTTTCCAAAAAAACTCTACCTAGAGAGCCTCTCAACCACTAGAACTAATACATGCTGACATCTGTGGATCTATGTCAGTCCAATCTTTAGGTAATAGTAATTACTTCCTACTATTTGTCGATGATTGTCCAAGACATATGTAGGTTTACTTCTTGAAGCATAAGTCTGAAGCACTTGTCTGCTTCAAAAATTGATATCTCTTGTTAAGAGACAGTATGGACTAAGTGTAAAGACACTTAGAATAGACAGAGGGGGTGAATTTCTTTCACAGAAATTCATTAATTTATGTGAATTAATAGGAATACATAGACATCTGACTACCTCTTACTCACCTCAACATAATGGTGTTGTGGAGAGATAAAACATAATAATAATAAAAATGACTAGAAGTATTATGAAAGAGAAAAACCTACCTAAAATTTATTAGGTAGAGGTAGTAAATACTACAGTGTATTTACTCAATAGATCCCCTACAAAAGCACTGGATAATCTCACTCCATTGCAAGCTTGGAGTGAGAGAAAACTAAATATTAAACACCTTAAGGCATTCGGAAGTGTTTGTTATTCCCACATATTGAATGCTTGTAGAACTAAGTTAGATTCCAAGACTCTAAAGTGTGTTCTAGTTGATTATAGTCTGCAATCCAAGGTTACAGACTGTACTCACCAAAAACAAAATCATTCATGGTGAGTAGAGATATAATTGTTGATGAAAATAGCAAGTGGGATGAAAACTTTAATGAAACTGAAGTTAAAAATATAAGTCTGGAAGGCTATAGTATTGATGTTACAGCAAGCAATAAACATGAATGCAATCAAAAATATGGTTTCTATTTCTCTTCTGAGTCAGAGCCTGAAATAGAGGAAATGCATGATAAAACTACACCCATTAAATATAAATCATTGACTGACATATACTAGAGATGCAATTACACCTCATTTGAGCCTCTCAGCTATGAAGAGGATGTAAAACATTAATTTTGAATAAATGCAATGAAGAAAAAAAATGTCTATCGTAGAAAAAAATCAAACCTGGACTTTATTAGACTTACTTCCAAATAAACACAGCATTTGAGTTAAATGGATATTAAAGATTAAGACTCGATCAAACTTCAATCAGCCTGTGTATAAGGCTCGATTAGTGGCCAATGGCTACTCCCAAATGGCTGAAACTGACTATCTTGAAACCTTTGCTCCATTAGCAATGTTAGAAACAGTAATGTTTCTAATAGCCTTAGTTGGACAAAAGGGTTGGAAATTATTTTTAATTGGATATCAAGTCTGCCTACTTGAATGGAAAACTCAAGGAGGAGATTTATGTAAAATAACCTATTGAGTTCGTAAAACAAGGGAGTGAGCATTGTGTTTATAAATTACACAAGGCTCTATATGGGTTGTAACAAACTCATCATGCTTGGTATCAACAAATAAACTTCAACTTGTTAAATCAAGGATTCAAACGTAGTAAGAGCGAGCCTACACTCTACATTAAAAAGAACAAAAGTTCTGGAATTTTAATTGTGTCAATATATGTAGACGATATAATTTTTACTAATAATAAGTCATAATTAAAAGGTGACTTTAAAAGAGAAATGAAAACTAAGTATAAAATATCAGATCTAGGTAACTTAAAACATTTCTTTGGACTTGAGATTTTTCAAGACACAAGTGGTGTGTCCTTCTCTCAAACTGCATATATACAATCGGTATTGAAAAATCATGGGATAAGTGAATATAAACCTGTTTCTACCACTTTGGTTGTGAACCAGAAATTAATTTCTGCTCAAGGCAGAACAAGTAGATGGAAGAGCATACAGAACTTTAATTAGAAACTTGTTGTATGCATATGCGACAAGACCAGACATTATATATTCTGTTCACTTACTATCACGATTCATGCGTGCACTTAATCACTTACACCTTAGTGTTGATAAAAGAGCATTAAGATATCTCAAAGGAATAAAAGAATTAGGTCTGAAATACATTAGGACCAACCACACTGAAATATTTGGATACTATGATAATGATTATAGTGGATGTCTAGAGGATTACAAAAGTACTTCTGGATATGTATTCAATTTAGGAATTACGGCTGTTTCTTGGCAGTTCAAGAAATAATCCACAGTTGTCTTGTCTACTACTAAAGCTGAATATGTTTCAGCTTCATTAGCTACTAGTATATCTCAAGCCTTATAAATGAGAAAGCTACTACCCGATTTGGATGAATCATTAAACTGTCCAACTAATATACTTTGTGACAACCAATCGACTATATCCATTACAAGTGATGAAGTTATGCATAGGCGAACAAAACATATAGGTCTCAAATATCATTTTATTAAAGATATCACTGATGAAATTTATTTGCTCTTTTGCATAACAGAAAAATAAGTGAATGATATTTTTACCAAACATTTACATAGAGAGAATCTTGTTTACTTTTCGGAAAAACTTATTTGAGTTTCTTACGTGGTGAAGTTAACAATATGGGGAATATTGTTCATCAGGATCTTTGATTCTATTGGTTTGAGTTTCTTACGGTGAAGTTAACAATATGTCATTACTGATATTTAATAAAGACGCATCAGATTTGATGTAAAGGTTCAATTACTGTTTTATTTTTTATTAATTATGCAGCTTTGTATATAAACTCAATTTTTCATTTTGTAAAAATAAATTTAAGTGTCTGAATCTCTCAATATTTTGCGAAATGTAATAAGATTTTGAAAAACATGTGAGAATAAGAAAGAGGCGTGTTTTTATCATTTTATTTCAAGAACACATAAAGGAGATAGAATATTACGTGGTTTATCCTTGTTTTCAAAATTATTATGTAATTATCGTGTTCTTAATGGATTATTCTCTCTTTAACTTGGTTCTTCACTTGTTCTTTTCTGAATAAGTAGATGTGTGGATCCTGAATCAAACTGGAACACACGCAGCATATCAAGTTTATATAATCTGTATTATTTATAAGTAAAAAGTAGAGCGATCATTTTATAGATGATGCCAACTAAAGTATCGCTCTCTCTTCAACACGGTGCACAGATTCATGGCTCGCAAACAAGAATGCAAAAGAAAGAGCATTGTTTCATGCAATTAGCTCTGGATGCCAGGCTGAGGGACGGCACTGTTGCACTTACAGCAGGGATTCGATGGGGGGAAGTCACAGTCACCGGTTGGGCAAATCCGCGACGACTTAAGTCCTGCTCATAAACAGCGAAAAATTAAAATTAATCTACTATTCAGATATCCACTTGTTTTCTTGTTCGTGATGACGAACAGTTCTTGTCCTTGACAGTTCTCGGAGAACAAGCAGACCAATTTAAATGAAAAATAAGCAGACCGAAATGAATTTGGGTTTTACCGAAATCATCTCGGGCGGCGGCGGACTCGCAAAGAAGCTCCGGAGACAGTGCCAGAGCAAATATCACAACAGCGAGCACCACCACGACACACCTTGATGTGTTGCCAGATGCCATTGTTGATTGCTCAAGCCCAAAGCTGCAGCTCGACGCTGGGGTTGTGCCATTTATAAATTCCCGGCCGGTGGCCATGAATCATGATGACAATAATAATACAATTAATACACCACTAAATAGTGGTGAAGTCGTGTGGTGGTGGCGCCGTGGTTGGATGTTGGGTTGATCACTTAACAATTTCGCCGAATTATTTAGGATTAACTGATAATAAATTAATAATGGGAGAATACTTAAATGTAGGCGCACAAAAACATTTTTAAAAATGTTTAAATAAACTTGACTTTGAGATGTCTATCCCTCTCACATTTCATTCCCCCATCTCTTTCTTCGGATTTATATTTGCATTTTTTTTTTAATTTTAAATTATATTTGTATTTACCATTTATAAAAAAAGAAAAGAAAATGTCATGCTAAGTGTTAAGAAAAAAAATATTTAAATAAAATTCATTTTAATAAATTTTAATAAAAATTCTTCATAAGTTAAAATATTTATATTTTGGGACATTTAATTGAAGAACTCCCTTCACTCATAAAAAAAAAGTTGGTCACTTTCGATATTGGGCATACTATAATATGTGTGTTTTTTGTTTGTTTTTTTTTTGTGTTGTTTTGTTAAATGAGAAAGAGAACTATCGTTTAAATTGTGTCTACCAAAAAACTAAAATATTTTTTTTTTGTTTTAGTATAAAAACTATTAAAATGGTTGTAAAGAATGAAATAAACATTGACTCATGCTAAAAGAAAATTTGAAGAGGGAAATGAGATACACTACGCACCATGTGGAAAAAAGTATTGCGTGATGACTTTACAAAAACAATATGGGAAGAATTCTCATTTTGCATGAACATTGCCCATGTGTGGAGAAATCAAGATTATTACCCTTAGCGTGAACAATGCATGTGTGGGAAAAAAAATGAGAATTCATCTTATTTTATTGTTTTCTTTGTTTGAGTATTCTTCTTTGGATTTTTAGTTCTAAAGAAATATACATAACTTTTATAAGTTTCTGTAATATTTGAAAAATATGTAGTTTATTCTCTTATTCTCCTGCTTATGAGGGTTATTGAATTCATGTCAAGTTTGTGTCAAGTTCTTATGAGGTTCATGTGATATTCATTCATAATTCTTATATTGTTCGAGAGAAGATTATTCGTGTGATTATATGTTATGCTCATATTGTGATTATGTTGTGAAAATGATGCTAAAAATTCTTCAAATATTTTAGATCAAGAATTGAAACTTTATTCTAAAGGTACTTTCAATAATATTTACATGACACCTGATTTGTATTAATTTGGACTTTGGAATATTTTTATAATTATATTTTAATTATGTAAATATTTTGCTGATTTTGTGGGCAATAAATTATTTACTATGATTGTGTGAAATTGTTGTGATTTACTATATATATATATTCGAACTGAATTATATAAGCATAAACATATATATTTTAGACATTTTTAAATGTACATATGTACGTAGTTTTGAAAGAAATTTTTAGAACCCTCAAATATGTTTTGAATATGTTGTGCATTTGGGTAAATTTTCAAATGAAATTTAAAAGGTTTTTAAAATGTCAAAAATATCAAATTAACCTAATTATTAGATTGAAAATTTAATCTCCGACTAGTCTTGGTTTTTATGGTAGTATCTTAGTCAACCCCAATTAGTGATACCAGAGGTAAGTTTTTTTGGCATTTTTGGTATTTTTATTTTTGGAAGTTAGATTAAATCTTTGAGATAGATAAAGAAAATAATTCGATTACCATGATTAGATTGAAACTTTTCAACAATTTAACATGGAAAATAAAGATGATAAATTTTTTAATGATGAGGGATATGCTTGAATCGAATCTCAGTGATTTGAAGCCATAAGCTATGAATGAGATTAAGTCGAAGAAATTACATTACAAGGTCTCTATCAAAATGAGACAATGAGTAGGAAATATAACTTTTTATCACATCTCAGTTATCATAAAAGGTGATGAGGCACAAAAAAGAGGTATAATTGATGTACAAAAAAATATAAATAAATAAGACCATGATAATATGCTGCTTGGTTAAGATACAATATTAGGATGGATCTAATATGAATGCTCATATAAGCCTTTTTCAAGCGTTGATCAATTAACTAGTATCTATGATAATAATATTAGATGATGATATTTAGGCATCTCAGCTCCTTAGCATGCTTCAAGAGAGTTCAGAAATACTCATAATCTTCTTATGTAACTCGGGTCATAATCATATCCTTACCATAATTATCATTACTAAAAATTTGGTGAGTGAGGTTAAGAGATGAAGAGGAAAATAGACTTCTATAGATATTCTCATATCCGAGAAAGATAAGAGAAGTAGAATGAGTTCAAAACCTATACTTGGGGAGGTAAGTGAGAATTTTTTTTAAAAGATTTCATAGTAAAGTGCAAATACTATAATCAAATAGGACAAATTAAGAGGGACTATCCTAAGTGGAGAAATTTTGTATAAATTTTAAAATAGAAATTTAAAAGGTTTTAAAAAGGACAAAAATGTCAAACTCACACCCTCATGATAAGAGCATCTAGCCTTTTTCCAACTAGATTACCATATTGTTCACCTATTGATGTGTGTGTGTGTATGTGTGTGTGTGTGTGTGTTTTATATATATCAATAGCTTTATGAATTTTGCAAATTGAGACTTGATGAATTTGTTGAATATGAAATAAACAAAAATTCGTGTAAAGTCATAAAATTTTTTATGTTATTACTTTGTTACACCTAATTGAGCTTATATGATAGTTTTGATATTAATTCTTGGTCAAATATATATAGAAATAGTCATAATAATCTTCATATGTCATGACTCTACCACCTCTTTCACATGATTATTTTATTATCTAACATATTTTTGTGGCTGCATAACTTTCTTGGAGTCACACCCATACTAGCTCGAAACTATTTTTATGGATGTGACATTAATTTTACTTTATAGCAATCAAATACCCCCATCAGTGCTTAAAGTCATGGAAAGCATCTCAACACTATGACATTTTCATTATAGAGCCAATAATTCCAAGGAAAAGATATGATACTATTCCAAGAATCATGACTTTTACTTATAGAAAATTTTAGATAGCAATAATTATGTCGTAATCATTTCTATTTCTAGATCTATGATTTTTTCTTTGGTCAAATGACTAAATCCATTGTCATTCTTAATGTTGTGATCATCTGATACAAGAGAGAGACCAAAGTTGTAGCACATTCTTAATGTCATGCTTTTTTGTTCTAGAAAACTAAATGTGTAATCATGATCATTTCCAATGTATTTTTTTAAAGTTACAAAGAGACAAAATTCGTTATTTTTTTTCTAAGAATACATGATTTTCAATTTAATGATCATACCCAGTCATCGGCTATTAAAGGGAACATAAAGGAGATGACTGAAAAGAGTTCTAAGGCATGAGGAAAGGGATGAAAGCTATGAATTTTGGATCTAATAAACACCTAACCTTATGGAACACTCATGAAAAAATGAACAGTGCTAAGCACAAGCATGAATCCTAAGGGGAATGAATGAATTTTG
This sequence comes from Sapria himalayana, assembly GCA_029783825.1. Taxonomy (NCBI): domain Eukaryota; kingdom Viridiplantae; phylum Streptophyta; class Magnoliopsida; order Malpighiales; family Rafflesiaceae; genus Sapria; species Sapria himalayana. The sequence goes on along the minus strand of JAREIK010000801.1, from coordinate 8,880,957 downwards.
ACTCTCCCTATGAAAAATCTGAGGCACAAAAACTATGCATTGTGTATTTAAGCATTTATTCCTAGATAATTTTGAGGGTTATCATTGAGAATTCAAAATTCTATGAGATATTTCTTTAATTATCTCATGTGAATTCCTCTCAAATTTAAAACTAAATTGAGGTCTAGAATTATTTTATTTTATTATATGTGATATATGCTTTATAAATAAAATTTAAGTTTAGATTTTGTTATCATTTAGATATTGTTGGATGTGGTAATTATTTAGAATTGAAATTATGTTTTTGTGATCATGGTGGATGGTAAAAGGTAAGCCCCAAAAAACACTCACAAGTAATAGTAGAAAGTAAGTGACAATTATTCCAATCATGATGCATGTGATAAACTTACACATTAAAATCCAAAATTCAGATATATTAATCATGAAAGTATTGCACATATAAAACCAAAAGTATGAATACTTTTATAAAAAAATCTATAATGCAAGTCTTAGTAGAATTAATCCTTAATTAGTGTGAATATTTTATATAATATGTTTAAGAAATTTACCATTTGTATGAGTCACATATCATTATGGTGGACAATAATAGGTAAGCCATGAGACATGTGTGAGTGGAGGTTACTCGTAAGTTGATGATAATCCTTTGAGTTGCTTTCTATCATATGACTATCACTGATAAGATTCAAAGGAAAGCATATTTTAATTGTATAAGTATGATGCTATTGAAACTGAAAGCACAAATGTTTTTACTATCACTTAGCTTAAATATATATGATATATGGGAGTAGAGAATAAGAACAAATATATAAAGTAACCATTAAGGATAATTGATGAGTTACCTAAACGGTATAAACTAGTGGATGATCCTTAAGAAGATATGATTTATTAACTTGGTAGTAAAGTACCGAGAGGATAACTATGATTGAACCATCATTGGGGAAGTCTCAACAATTAATAACTACCTTGTATACTATTAGGGAAATAAAAAATTTCATAATAATTCAACCTTTTTTCTATAACATAGCATAATAATATTCAAATTATTTAGATAAGCCATCATGAATAATTAAACATACTAACCCTAAAATTTAAAAATATTTCATAAAACTCAGTCTTATTATCTTAACTAGGGTAATAGTTGACTAATAGTTGGTAGAATGAACTACCTACATAATTTATGTGGGATTGATAACTGGATGAAATGATAACTTTCCTACTTATATGACCAATATATTTGTAAGACTAGTTGAATGAGAGACATCCATCTAACAAGATTTGGGACCTTGCCTAATGCTAAATATTATGCATCATAAAAAGTCACAAAAATAGGCATGTCCTCGATCTTATAAACATTACTTAAAACTATGGCTCATAATCATCAAGTGGTTTAATTCTTCTATATTTATTTGGTTGATCTCTAGAAAGAAATCACACCAGAGATATAAACAAATAGGAATTTCTATGGGATCACTTCCCTTTACTCAAATAATTGTCATTCACTAATTTTTCCTCCAAAAAATTTACATCTTTGTTCCAAATAAACTTTTATATTGATCATGTCTTATGATTTGTACCCAAACTATTCATGTCCATGGCTATTGAAGATGCATGGATGTACAATATCATTGAGTTTTGATCATTCACTTTTTGAGATATGGATGAAAGCATTATAGTTGAATACTCTCAAGTGATCATATGAGAGCTTTAGCCATAACAATGAAAAAATATTTGATCATGATAATATGTTGAACAATGAAATGATTATCTCAACTCAATAGTTGAGTTATGAGATAAAAAGAATGTTACAACCATTTTGGTAGAGTAATGACTAAAAAATTATATCAAAACTGCTTAGATCTAATATAAAGGATGTATATAAGTTATGAAAAAAATAATTGTTATGACTCTATATCGCTCCTCTCTCTTTCAAGCCTTTACTCTATCAATTAAATAATTTTCACCAAAATTCTCAATAATCCCACTGACATTCATCAAATCCTCTTAAAATAGGAATTTAGTGAAATCACTTTGATAAATGTTAAAATATATTAAATATGCATATATTTACAAAATGACATAAATTAGTTGGTATTTAGAGTACTAAAAAACTCGTATACTAAAAATATTGCTCATCCTAAACAAATGAGTCTCCCTCTAAATATTCACACCAAGAATAAAATATATTTATTATAACCATGACTAGGTTTGAGTTTTATGGTGGGCTTTTTTTTTGGAAATAGTTTTCAGAGTTCTAAAATTTGATAGAAGGTGTATGGGTCATATATGGGTCATGATGAGAGGTATTTATTTATCACACAATGTAAAAATAACATCTTCGGTCTTAGAAACATCAAGTGAACCTATGGCTCAAAATCACCAATTAGTGGCTCGATTCTTCTACCTTCATTTTATTGATCTCTAGAAAAAAATCACACCAGATCTATACAAATAAAAATTTTAATGGGATCACTTCCTTCTAGTCGAATGATTGTCATTCACTAATTTATCGTCCATATAAATTGCATATATGTTTCAAACAAGCCTTTTGGTGATCATGTTTCAAAGTTTGTACCCAAACTCCTCATGTTCACATCTTATGAAGATGCATAGATGTGCAATATTATTTCATTTTGATCTTTTATCTTTTCAATTATGAATAAAATCTTTGTAGTCAAAATCTCTCAAGTGATCATATGAGAGTTATTATGGCCATGACTCCATGAAAATATTGAGATCAAGATAAAATATGTTATTTGATAAAATGATTGTGTCAACTTGATAGTTGAGTTGTGATGTAATATGAATGTCATTACTATTTTAGTAGAGTTATAGCCAAGAAAGAATACCATAACTACTTAAATCTAATGTAAAGAGTATACATAAATTATAACAAAAGAATTTTCATAACTCTTCATTGCTCCTCTCTCATGTAAGTCTTTACTCCATTGATTCAATAATTTTCACTAAAATTTTCAATGATTTCACTAATATTCCTCAAATTCTTTAAAAACAATAATTTAGTGAAATCTCTTCAATAAATACTAAAATACATATAAACATGCCTATATTTACTCCAAAAAATGACAGATTATTTGGTATTTGGAGTACTAAACAAGATCACATTCTAAAAGTATTGCTCATCTCTGAGCATATAAGTCTCCTAAACATCCACACCAAGAGAAAAATATATTTATGATAATCATGAGTAGGTTCAAGTTTACGTGAAGGGCTTTTGTTTTGGAAATAGTATCCAGAGTTTTGAGATTTGATAGGAAGTGTGTGGGTAATGTATGGGTAATATTGAAAGATGTTTATTCATCACACAATACAAAAATAATATTTTTGGATTACCTACCAAATAGTACTATATTTAATGTTCATAGTTAGACCTTTTTAGATCTTTAATATTATCAACAAAATTCAACTGTTTAGTCCAGCTTCTCCATATAATTTTTTTCATTGGCTTGTGTTCTTGATTTCTCCTTCATAACCATAAAATTGTTCATTGCTTTCTTTTATTAGGATATTTTGCAATAGATAGGGTCTTTGCTAATTTCCACAGTATCATTGCTAAGGCTTCTTTGGAGAGTATCAAGAATCTTTGTGTGGTTGCAAGCTGGTAGAATTGCTTTCTTTAAAGCAATAAATGCATCTAAAATGACATAGAAATTCATATTTCCTATGCTATCTAATGGTTGCCACAAAATCTAGCATAGAAATTCATATTTCCTATGTTTTCTAAAATGAAATGTGATCTACTATCCCCTCTATTGTCTTGCTTATTATTAGAATCTATCTTTTATGTGATAGTGAATATTAATTTAGATACAAGGATTATATTACAACTAGATATTATTAAAATTTTATCATGCTTAAAAGATTAGGAGGATGCATGGATATAATTTCAAGATAAGGCCTAAGATCTACAAGTGGTTGGTGAAATAATGAAAACTAAGAAACTAAGTCTTTGAGTTATGATGATTTGAATCATACATGGTGATAAAAAGTGTCAAATGAGCAATGTCGTGCTGGAACAACCTATTTTTTGGTGGCCCAGTTGAACCGCCATGTCTTTTCGAGCATAGCTTTGTAAGGTAGTCATTTTGTTGGATCAACATGGCCTAACCGACATGAATCTGAGCAAAATCATGTCGGGTCATGTTGGGCCATGCCGGGTCATGCCTAGAGCGGATTCATGCTAGTTTTTAATTTTAATTTATAAATTTAAGTTATCCATTATGAGTAATGACATAATAAAATAAAATGATTAATAAAAATTTCAATAATAAAAAATAACAAAAAAAAATGTATCATCCAAAAAAAAAAACATAACCATCATCAAGTTTAATCTCAATACCAATCAATGTTATTATGCAAATGATCATCATCATCATGTAAGTATCTAATGGTATCACTAGTGGTAGGCTCAATGTCCTCAAAGTCACATGAGTCATCATTAGCCAATAACTCCTATGCTCTTTTTCTAGCTATTGTATATAGTTTATTTTGATAAACTATTTTATATGACCAGAAATATTTTTTGTTTCAATATTTTTAATATTAGTGTAGGCAAGAAAATATTGAGAGATTGAGAATGTAGCAATAGCATAATAATGAGGGGCAGCCACTGCCTGGTAAGTATGCTGAATAAAATTTTGGAGCACATCCCGGTCCATCCAAGAGATCCGACCCGCTCTGTTATTGAATACCGAGAAACTGTTAATCTAAATATTTATTTATTTATTTTTTTTGGTTACTACCATTGTTTTGTGGGATTGTTTATTTTCGTTTCTCTCTTCTCTACGTGATTTTCTTTGTAATTGCTACTCACAAACTATAAGAACATTTTTTGCTTATAATCTTTAAACGCATAAGCATTTTGCATTAGAGAATGTTGGACCACTTTATTATTTTGTTTCTGTTGCGGTTTGAAATACTGTGGTTATGGATATACCATTTGCTATTTTTCTTCTTCTTTAAATCTATAAAATTACAAACCTTGGAAGCAAAATTACCCAATATTTGGTATCAGAGTGGGTTGTTGAAGCTTCAAAAAATTTTGCATCATAATTTTAATTTTATTATTTTCTATAAAAAGATATCATGTCGAAAATGGATGGAACCTTGAATACCACGATCGAGAAATTTAACGGAAGAAATAGTTTCAGTATGTGACATGTTAAAATGCGAGCACATTTAAAGAATTTAGACATATGAAGTCCTTTTGTTTAGAGTTTCTGTCCAAATACTACTGCTGCTCTTTGAATAACAGAGGCAGAGACATGGAAACATGAAGAAAAAGCTCACTCCACAATTCTTCTAAGCTTGTCTGATGAAGTGATTACCGAGATAGCAGATGAAGAGTCTGATGCAGGACTATTACTCAAAATTGAGTCACTATAGATGAAAAAATTACTTACAAGCAAACTTCTATTGAAGAGAATGTTATTCACATTAAGGATGCAAGAGGGAACTTCCTTAAAGAAACATCGAGATGATTTAAACAACATTTTCATGGACCTAAAATATGTGGATGCTAAGGTAGAAGATGAGGATCATGCACTTCTGCTCTTAGTGTTACTTCTTGCTTCCTATGAGAATTTCGTGGAATCACTTATAGTGGGAAAAGAGGAGATCACTCTGGAGGATGTTCAATCTACCTTACACTCCATTGAGATGAGGCAGAAGGCTACGGTTGAATGAATTGAACAACATCCTACTGGATTGTTGGTGACAAATAGAAGGCCACAACATGTTTCATTCAAGAAAAGGGGGAACAAGCTCTAGAAGAGGTCTAAGGAGGGTGACACTTTTCACTATTGCAAATAGAAAGGACATTGGAAAACTAAATGCCCAAAGAAAAAAGCAAGGCTAGAATAATAGGGTCAGCCTAATTTCTCACCTATTGCTGCTGTGGCTTTTAATGACTTGGATGATGGAGAAGATTTTGTGCTAGTAACCTCTATAATGGTTGCAACATCATATTCTCAGATATTGGATACTGGTGCTTTCTTCCATATCAATACTCACTTAGAGTGGTTCAGAAAATATGACATGAAGGAAGATAGTCATGCTGTGGTGGGGAATAGCCAACCATGTAAAATAGTTGGAACGAGCAAAGTCAAAATGTGAACATATGATGGCTAAATTATCTCACTATTTAATGCAAGGTATGTTCCTGAAATGACAATGAATCTAATCTTTCTTGGTATTCTGGATGATTAGGAATGTTCATTCAATGATTGTGAGGGAACAGTAAATGTTCATCGACAAGATGATATCATATTGAAGGGGCAGAAGAGTGGAACCCTATACACACTGATAAGTTCCACAGTGATAGGGGTTGTTGCTATCACATCTAAAGAGTCAGCATCTGAAAATGAAGTTGATCTTACCAGATTGTGGCATATGTAGCTCACACATATGGGAGAGAAAGGTATGAAAATTTTTTCTGAGTGTAACATTCTAGTTGATCATAAAATTAGTAAACTTATTTTTTGTGATCATAATGTTTTTGGTAAGAAACATAGAACTAAGTTTGGTAAGGTTATACACTACACAAATAGTATTTTGGATTATATCCATGCTAATTATTGAGACCCTTCTAGAGTCACATCTCTTGGGGGTGCATGATTTTATTTATATTTAGTTGATGATTACTCCAGGATGTCCTGGGTATTCATGATGAAACAAAAATCTAAAACTTTTATAAAGTTTAAGGAGTGGGTTAGCTTAGTTGAAAATCAAACACAAAAGAAGGTTAAACTGTTATGAAAAGATAGTGGTCTAGAATTTTGTTCATCAGAATTTAAGAAATTTTATAAGGACAAAGGTTTAGCTAGACACAAAACTGTTAGGGACACTCCTTAGTAGAATGACATTGCTAAAAGAATAAACCAAACTCTTTTGGAGATAACTAGATGTATTCTCTATAAATCTGGTTTAGGCAATGAGTTTTGGGCTGAAACTATTAATATAAAATTTCATCTGATAAACATATCACCACATAGTAGAATTAATTTTAAAATTCTATTTGAGGTTTGGACTGGTAAACATGTAGATTATTTCAATCTAAAAGTATTTAAGTGTGTTGCCTACTATCATGTAAATGATGGTAAGCTTTAACCACGAACAAGAAAAGAAATATTTGTAGGATATGGTGATGGAGTCAAGGAAATCCATATCTAGTCACCATATGAAAAGAGAGTAATTCTCTTTAGGAGTGTCACCTTTTATGAAAGTGTCATCTTAAGACAAGTACCCTGTCTTATCTACTTACCTGATGTTCCTCAAGCTGAACTTAAGATTGAGCTAAAATCTGAATCTATAGCTCCAGGAAGGATGCATGTTGTCTCTAGATAAATAATAGCCAATCATGAAAATGATGCTAAGTCTATCACTAAACCTGATCCTAAACCTACACCTAAATAGTCTATTTCCTACTACATTGCAAGGGAAAGACCAAGGAGGGTGAATGTAGGTCCTCCTTTTAGATTTGGCTTTGATGAATTTGTAGGATTTTCCTTACAAGTTGCTGAAGAGATTAATATTCCTAAACCATCATCCTTCAAGAATACTATTAGATGTCATGAATTTGAGTCATGATTAGTTTCAATGAATGAAGAGATTGAATCTCTTCATAAAAATGGTACTTGGCTTATTGTACCTAAACTGAAAGGGAGAAAAATAATTTCTTGTAAGTGGGTTTTCAAGAAGAAAGATGATGCCTCTATAGTTGGTGGTGTAAAGTTTAAGGCACATCTAGTTGCAAGAGGGTTCAGTCAAAAAGAGGATGCGATTATAATGAGATATTCTCTCCTATAGTTAGACATACCCCAATCAGGGTTCTTCTAGCATTAATGGCACATCAGGACCTTGAACTTGAGCAAATATATGTTAAAACTATTTTACTTTATGGAGATCTGGATGAAAAAATTTACATGAGCCATCTTGAGTATTTTGAGGTAAATAAACCCATGTGGGTAGGCTTCTGAAGTCCATTTATGAACTTAAGTAGTCTTTCCATTTTTGGTGCAAGAGATTTGACTATTTCATGACTAGTCATGAATACAGTAGGTGTGACCTATGACTACTGTGTCTATTTCAAAAGGTACAAGGGTGAGTCATATATCTACTTGCTATTATATGTCGATGATATGCTTATTGCTGCCAGAAATAAATCTAACATTCAAGAACTAGAAGATCTTTTCAGTTCTGAATTTGAATTGAAAGATCTTAGATGAGCAAAGCAAATTTTGGGTATGGAAATATTCAGAGATAAAATTAAAAGAAGGTGCATACATTGGGCACCCTTTAATTCATACATGACATGGTAACAATCTATTGATGATGCTATTATATTTATTCTTAATTATTTTTCAAGCCAATGATGCAAGGACATTATAACATATTAGTGAAAACATTTATGTTAATCACAAGCATGGAATACAAAAAGAAGACAAAGAAAAGAATCAATGTAATTCTAAATTTTGTATGAGTTATTACATTGGCTTTGTGATCAAATAAAGAAAATAATTCCTAGGACAAGCAAAAATAACAAGATTGCCTTATTTTATATCACAAAATAAAGTAACGTTATTTTATTTGTATCAAAGCTCTTCCAATAGTATTTGCAACCAGATTGCCTATTTACTAGCTTGTGTAGCTACAACATATTATGCTTCTATCATAGAAGTAGATACAATAGGCTGCAATTTTGAAACCCAACTTATAGTTCCTCTAGCAAGAGTAATAACATAACCTATTGTAGACTTGCTATTATTAATATTTCCAGCATAGTCTGCATCAACATAACATCTAACAATAAGATCTAAACTTCCATAGTATATTGTAGTACTTGAGGTTCCTTTCAGATATATGAAAATCCTCTTCACAGTACTCCAATGTACTAAGCCAGGATTTGTCATGAATCGACTAACCACTCTCACTGCTTGTGCAATATCTGGTTTTGTACAAATCATTACAAATATTAAACTTCACACTACTGATGCATACGGTACTCAAGACATCTTCCTCCTCTATTCTTCCAAGCTAGGTCACATGCTTGAGGATAATTTAAAATTAACAGGAAGAGTGATGGAAATTGGCTCACTATCTTGCATGTTGAAATGACGCAAGATCTTATTATTTCTATCTTGGTAAATCTGCATCTCTAGAATTTTGTTTGCTAGTCCCAAGTACTTCATATCAAATTTCCTACCCAAACTGTGCCTTCAATGCTTGGATTCGACATTTGTTTGGACCTGCTACCAACATGTCATCCACATATAATAGTAAAATGATGAAATCATTTTCTTCAAACCTTTTGTAGTATGTACAATGGCCTAAACTGAGTCTATTATACCCAATGCTCATGATGAAGGAATCAAATCTTTTATACCAATACCTCGGTGCTTTTTTCAGACCATATAGAGATTTGTTCAACTTACAAACCAAGTTCTCCTTACCAATTTCAATAAATCCTTATGGCTGGAACATATAAATTTCTTCTTCAATTTCTCCATGAAGAAAAGCAGTTTTTACATCTAACTACTCTAAATATAATCAAGTGTAGCACATAGAGTCATTACTACTCTAATTGTTGTAAGACAAACCACCGGAGAAAAAATTTCATTGAAGTCAATACCTTGATCATTGCTATCCTTTTATCACTAATCTAGCACGATACCGTTCTATTTGATCATTGTTATCCCACTTTATCTTGTAAACCCATTTGTTGCTAATACCTTTTTTCTAATTGATAACAGTACTAGCTTCCAAGTCTTATTCTTGTGTAGAGCTTCGATTTTTTCCACCATTATTGTATCCACATAGATGCATCTAAATTATCTGAAACTTCTTTAAATGTTGAAGGTTCTTCATCTTCTGTTTGGAGACAATATGCAATGTTGCTCTCCGTAACATACTCTAAGTGTCAAGATGGTGGCCTTTTATTATGAGTTGGCCGACTAACTTTTTGAGCCCCAGACACGACTTGGCCGACTAACTTCTTGAGCCTTAGACACGACTTGTTCTTGTGTTTCATGCTCTAGTTCTTTCTCCATTGATTTTGGAATATCTTGTATCTGATCATTTTCTACATGCACAGTAGTAGTTTCTGAAACTTCTTTTAATGTGCTATAATCTTCAATTCTTTCTTTAAAAATTACATCTTTGCTGATAATTACCTTGTGGTCAGTGGGTTTTCATAGGCAATACCCCTTCACTCCTTCAACATACCCTAAGAATATGCATTTTTGGATTTTGGATCCAGCTTTGTTATTTATTGGGTTTTGTACATCACATATGCAGGACATTTAAAATAATATAAAGTAGAGTAGTCTAATGGCTCACCTGTCCACATCTCCATCGGTGTCTTCAAATCAATCGATGTTGATGGTGATCGATTTATCGCATAGCATACAGTTTTTGCTGCTTCTGCCCAAAAAGAATTGTGTAGTCTTGCAGTCCATAATATTGCTCTCATTCTTTCTACAAGAATTTTATTCAACCGTTCTGCTACTCCATTTTGATGTGGCATGTACGTGACTGTGAATTGTCATTTGATACCTTCTTGCTTACAAAAAACAAGAAATTCACCAATGTATATTCACTTCCATTATCTGTCCGAAAACACTTAATTCTTTTCCCATATTCAAGTTCCATTCATGCTTTGAATTCTTTAAAAATTAAAAACACACCTGAATTTTTCTTGATTAGATATACCTAACATCTCATTGAATAATCATTAATGAAGGATACAAAATACTTTGCTCCTCCATAAGATATTTCAGGTGATTCCCTTACATCAAAATATATCAAGTCTAGAGTATTTTTACTTCTTATATTTGATCTTTTAAATGCCAATATATTCTGCTTACTAGTAGCACAATGCTCACAAAAAGGTAAATTTACCGTTTTGAGCCCCGAAAGTAACTTTTTATTAGAGAATCTTCAAACCTTGTTCTGACATGTGGCATAGTTTGAGATGTCATATCATCGTTTATTTTTCTTCTTTATTATTTGATGCGACACATGCATCTACTTCTTGTACTATTTCTCCTTTAAGCATGAATAAATTTGCCGTGATTTTTTTCTCCCTTCATTATCACAAGTGAACCTCTCACAATCTTTATAATCTCATTTTCAATATGAGTTTTGCATCCAAGATTATCTTTTGTCCCAAAGACAATAGATTTTTCTTCAAGTCAATCACATGTCATACCTCTTGAATGGTACGAATCATACCATCAAATATTTTAATTTTGATAGTACCTATACCAAAAATTTTTAAAGTATGATCATCACCCATGTGCATGACCCACCTGAGATTAGTTCATATTTGTGAAACCAATCTCTTAGAGATGTCATATGCCACGATGCTCCTGAGTCTAGCAACCATACATCACTAAATAGTTTTTTACTTTCAACCATTGTTGTTACCTCACTGTATAAAATAATACCTTCATCATTGATGCTTGCAACTTTCCTTTGTGTCTTAGATAACTCATCATCCATATTTTTTTTCTTAAACCAATAATCTTTTTTTAAGTGCTCTTTCTTACCATAGTTATAATATTTAATATTTTTCTTACTTTGAGATTTTGATCTACCATAATTCTAACTCCCACTGGGGCCACGCTCCGTTGATCTTTCTCATATCATCATCAAAGCATCTATTTGTTGTGAATTTACATATATATCCTCTTTATTTTTCCATCTATTTTCTTTTTCTAAGATGGTAGAGGCAATATTATTAAAAATTAAACTATCAGTCAATGCACCATTCATAAGATTGATGACGAGTTGATCATACGAATAAGGTAAACTCTGAAGTAAAATATCAGTACGTTCAACTTCTTCTATCTTATGACCCAAAGTAGTAAGTTGTGAAAATAAAGTATTCAGAGTGTTGATATGATCAGTTACCGTAATAGATTCAATCATTCATAAAGTGTAAAGTCTTCTTTTTAAAAAGATCATGTTATGAAGTAACTTTGCCTCGTACAACCTTGTGAGAGTTTCTCAAATTTCTTTTGCCGTATTTTTTTCTATCACACTCGACAATACTTTATCAGCAAGTGTCAAATGTAGGTCAGCTACTGCATTACTATCCATCTCATTCCATTTGTTTTCAGGAATTCCAGTGAGCCTTTTTCCAATTGCATCTAACAAATTATTCTTCCTCAAAATTGCATTAATTTTCATTTTCCACAATGAAAAATTACTTCCATTGAATTTTTTTATTTCAATTTTGCGGTCATGTTTCACTTTTACAATGAACAGTAACCAAGACTAATAATAACAATTTATGTTATTACACATAAAAAAGTTCCCAGGTAAGTGGAGGGGTGCAATTACCCTTTTAAAAACCACAAACCTTGATGCTCTTATCGCCCTTTTGACAGAACTTTTCTAAAATATATTAACTACAAAAGTTACTAACTAACCTCCTCTGATACCACTATTATAAAATAAAACTAAACCAGCAATAATTTGAAAAATAGAAAATTCAAACTAAAGCAATAAATTACATCATGAAATAAAATATAATCAAAAAAATGAGAAATTCGAAATACATGAGAATGAATCTCAAAGGAATAGGAAAAGTCATTTTATAGGAAAATTTTAGGAAATCTCCAAAGAGATTTCCGATGTGAGCTAGGTGATTTTCACCTAACCCCAAAAAAATAACAAGGCCTAGGTCAAGGAGATGCAATACGTGATCTTGAATCAAACTGAAACATACAAGCATCATGTTAACTTAATTTGTATTTTTTCTGGTTACAAAATAGAGATGTCATTTATTCGATCAAGGGAATTAAAGTCTCTTGCATACAGTGGAGACATTCATCGCTGCATGGCACATGCAAAGAGAGAGCTTTCTCATGGAAGCTCGGCTACAGGATCGCCAGGTGAAGGGATCTCACAGTTGCACTTGCAACATGGATTCGATGGTGACGAGATACACGGACCAGCACCAATTGGGCATATCCACCCCAACCCAAATCTTGCTAAAAATAGTGAAAGTTAAGAATACAACCCGTCTGCAGCCTGAAATCAATTTGTTTTTATTTTTTTTTTGTTCAAGATTGTTAACGGACTGTTCGATATAGTTAATTAAACTTGAAGTGAATTTACTCTTATACCCTTAATGATATTTATTAAGTGCACGTGTAAATAGCTGTAAAGTATTTTTATCTTTATTTCTTTTTATCAATTATCGGAAGTGATATATAAATTCTATTTTTTTATCTAATGTTGCTGGATACTTTTGATAATTGTTTCTGCTTGGTTTTCTCTTTGCGCTGTGATCTCTTCTTATTCTCTTCTACTCTTCTCATATGTTCTTCTATGCTCTTAAGAAATCCTTGTTTAAACAAGGATTTGTTGTTATTTAACAACAAAGATTACAACAGTTAGTGATCCATGACGAATTTCAATGAAAAATAAGCAAAATGAAATTAGAGGTGTCAATCGGGCCGGCCCGGCCCGGCACGAGGCAAGGCACGGTTCGGCCGTGCCTGGGCCAGCCCGGCACGTTTTTAAACCGTGCCCGGGTTAGGCACGTGCCGTGCCGTGCCTGGCCCGGCACGGCGGCACGGGTTCTTCCCGTGCCGGTTTTACGCGGGCACGCGTGGGCGTGACCCGGCCCCTCTTGAAAAAAAGACCGCGGGTCGGGTCTGATTGGATCCTGACCCGCGGTCCCGACTCCCGACCCGGCACGGCACTGCCTGCCGTGCCTACAGGCCGTGCCGTGCCCGGATGTTTTTAAACCGTGCCGGGCCGGGCGCGACACGGTACAGGAACCGCGCCCGGCCCGGCACGGTAGCATGTTCGTGCCCTAAAAAACGGGTCGGGTCGTGCCGGGCCAGCCCGTTTGACACCTCTAAATGAAATGGATTCCGATTTTACCCATGTGAATTTCAGCAGCATTTCAGACAAGCTCAAGAGACGGTGCCAGAGCAAATAGCACAATAGTAAGCATGACGACGCACCTTAGCGTGTTGCAAGAAGCCATTGTTATAGCCCAGCGCCGCACCTCGATATTGAATGCGTGTCATTTATAAATTCATGGGTCCTGCCAACATGCAATAGCTATCATCGCAGCAGAGAATTTGCAAGCATGATATGATAATATAATATTCTCCAACAATAGAGTCCATGTGCTATGATGCAGTGGTGGGCTCATCACTTAGAAGTTTCATCCCATTAACATTTAAATGGGAGAACCATTAGTCCCACGATATTGCTTCTTCTCCACATATCAACACCATTTTTTAAAGTTGAAAGTTATATTTTGGTGAATTAAGTATTATAAAATTAAGAAAATTGAACTCAATTTTTATTGTATTTTAAGAAAATAATTTGGAAATTATACACTACAATAATATATACCATAAATATTCACCTTCAAAACTATCCAAGATATGATATTTTTATGTTACATGTAAATCATCATCATCTATTTATTGTGCTAAAAATAAAAAAAAAACATAATTTTTTGGTCTGATTTGATGCATCAAACAATAAAATATTTTTGTTTTGACATACCAATATTAATTAAAATTGATATGCCATTGTCACAAATAAAAAAAATCACATATCACATTAAAAAATAACACATCAACATTTAACATATGAACAAATAAAAAAAAATAAAATATATAAATATATATGTGTGTGTGTGTGCGCGTGCGTTTGTGTGTGTGTGTGCGCGTGCGTTTGTGTGTGTGTGTGTGTCATGTATACACACAAAAACAAAGTGCTCTAATAATTTTTATATTTTTTTTCCAATTTTTTAAACAGCTGCGTGTAGGATATTTAATCTCTATTGATTTGGCTCGTGGTCTTTTTTTTATTTAGATTGAATTATTTGTCTTTTTTTTTTTTTTTGAAAAATTTTGTGAAATGGACACAAAACTAAAATATTTATGTTTTTGTCATATTTTCAAAAACTTTAATAAAAAATACAAAAAAATATAAAATATTTATATTTTAGGTCTATTAAACGTACATCCCCAAATTTACATCCACCCACATTATAAATAAAAATGACAGCTCACCTACCATATCATCATTAAATAAAAAAAATAAAAAAATATAAAATAATATAAAAAAATAAAAAAATATAAAATATATAAAATATATAAAATATATAAAATATATAAAATATATAAAATATATAAAATATATAAAAAAATATATAAAATATAAAAAATATAAAAAAATATAAAAAATATAAAAATAATAAATAATAAAATTAAAAAAATAAAACAAATAAAAAAATTTTAAAAAATTTTAAAAAGTAAAAAAAATTAAAAAAATTAAAAAAATTTAAATAATTAAAAATTAAAAAATTAAAAAATTAAAAAATTAAAAAATTAAAAATTAAAAAATTAAAAAATTTTAAAAATTTTAAAAATTTTAAAAAATTTAAAAATCAAAAAAATTAAAAAATTTAAAAATTTAAAAAATTAAAAATTTTGAAAATTTTAAAAATTATTAAAAATTCAAAACATTTTAAAAATTTTAGAATTTTAAAAATTTTAAAAATTTTAAATTTTAAAATTTTAAAAAATTTTAAATAAGTTTAAAATTTTAAAAATTTTAAAAATTAGAAGAATTAAAAAATTTAAAAAAATTAAAAAAATTAAAAAATTAAAAAATTAAAAAATTAAAAAATTAAAAAAACTAAAAAAAATTAAAATTTTGAAAAATATTAAAAATATTAAAAATGTAAAAAATATTAAAAATTTAAAAAATTTAAAAAAATTAAAAAATTAAAAAAATCAAAAAAATTTTAAAGATTATAAAAATTATAAAAATTAAAAAAATTAAAAAAAACAAAAAAAACATAATATTTGCATTTCACATGTGCATTGTATGTGTTCTAACATATACTATATATGTTAACACAATGTCAATATTTAATATTGTATATGTGTTAACACATATGTGTTGTATATGATATCATGTTTTGACATATATTGTATACATGAAAATGTTAACACAAATATGTATATAATTAATGTTGTAAATGTGTTAAAGCATATATAATATAGAGAGATTTATGTTTTGGTATACTAAATACAAAATATTTGCTTCTTGGTACACTAAACTTCTAATAATTAAAAAATATACCATATTCTAAAATAATTAAGTTTTGTTGTATTAAAATTTATTAATCTGATTTTGCCCAGCAAAATTTGAAAAAAAAATAATATATATTTTTGATTAATTTGGAAACTTTTATTGAAAATCGAGAAATCAATTAATGATATAGAAAGGACAAGGTGGAATTTAAATTCATGTCCTCCATTTGCCAAAACCAAACAAACCACTCAATCATAGAGTTATTATAAAATGAGACACAAATCAAAATACTTAAATATAAATACAAAACAAATGAAAACACATATAAGTATATATAAATATGTGTGTATATAAAAGCATATATATAAATTGACAAGTATTCACATATATATAATTATACATAACTATATATATATATATATAATTATATATAAATACACACACACACACACACATGCACACAAACACACACACACACAACAAAAAAAGAAGCAATTATAACAGAAAAATAGAAATGCACAATTCCATTTCTAAAACTAGGAATAGAATTTTAAATGGATTAGGAACGAATATGACAAAATCAGAAAAAATTAGAGATGCAAAATATTTCTAGTCGCTAATTAGCAAAGGAATTTTCATAAGTTTTTTAAATCCGTTGCTAATTGCGATGCGAATTGGGATAAGAATATGTTTGTGTAATCTTTAGCGACAGAAACTTATGTATCAATGTATTATTAGAAATGTATTGCATATCCATTTCTATATTTAGTGATGGAAATAATTTCCATCGCTAAATGAGAAACGACATGTTAATCCGTCATTGTATAATTTAAAGAATATTTGCGATAGAAAACATTTTATTGCTAAATTTCATCTCTAATTTACCATAATTAATTTATCGAAGAATTCATTGAAACTTAGAACATTCTTATGATTTTGGGGATTATTAAGTTTGATTCTAATTTCGTCCAAATCATTTTTGATTGTCTATCCTTCATATATTGATTGACGTGCATTTGATCTATTATTGAAGTATTAAATTATGTTTTTTATTTTAACCCATATGTATTGTCTTCAGGAATAAGTATTTTTGTGCGTTTTAATGTTATCTTTAATTTCTTTTCATTTTTAACACTCATATTGGGTTCTATCTTATTGTTTTATTAAATAATTATAATTGTAATTGGTAAATTCTATATTTACATTTTTCTCATACTTGAATTTTTAAAAATTGTGTGTAACCTGATTGATGTATGAATATTTTGTGCATTTTGTTATTGTCCTTTTTGTTGTGATCATTATAATTAATTTTTATTTGTTTCCTTACTAGGATAACATGAAATTTAATAATTTTTAAAAGAATAATTCATTATAATGGTGCAACCGTAACAAAAAATAATTTTTAATTATTATAACAAATACTAAAATTATATTCGTAATAACAATAAAAATGAAAAACAATTATGAATGTATGCAATTAGAATGGTGAAATGTAACGAATAATTGTAAAACTAAAAAATATATATACTCATTTAAAATTTTATATAGTTGCTAGATCTGTATTTCATGAAAGGTGCAAAAAAATAAATAATACCTATTCTTTTGATAAATATTTATGATATTAGAACAACCCATCTTATCTGATTTTAATCCAATATTATCAAATAAATATTTTATTATAACTTATTTGTTAAATTTATCTAATATCATAAATATATTACTATATCTTTATTGCAAATAGATATCTATCTATATTATTATTATTTTAAAAAAATTATATTATATGTTACAGGAATGGAAATGATTATATGACCTGATGATCAATGAATTTATGTAAGAGTGAAAGATGTGTTTTTGACTGGTGATTTTATATAGGGAATTGAAGAGTTTATTACATTTACTAAAGAAATTGTTCAAATTCATGGATGAAACAAATAAGATGATAATGTAATGCCCGTATATGTCAAAATCATAGTTTAATGATGTGGACACAGTCTGATATTATCTTATAAAAAAATGAATTTGTTATATACAATTATATTTGGTATAAACATGGAGAATTAGTTGTGCCACAAATAACTAAGTATTATGTACATAAAAATGTTAGTTAAAATGTTGCAATGAAATTTGTTAATCCCAATGATGCATGTGAAGCAATTTTGAAGAATATTATTGGTCCTTCATTAAATCTATCACTAATGATAACTAATATTATCAACATAATAATTTTATATATGTTGAAGGCTTTAAAAGAAGAGGTTGAGAATGTAATCTTTATGGCCACTCAAAGTTATATGCGGTGGCAAAACTAATAAATTTAAAGGCAAAAATTTAAGTTTCAAAAATGTGTTATGATGAAATATGTCAGCTACTATCTGAATTGTTACTAAAGAAAAACATCATGACAGATAATTTTTATGGCACAAGAAGTTAATGCGAGGTTTGGTTTGTTGGTGAAAAAAATACATTACT
>JAREIK010000801.1:8814570-8859390 GCA_029783825.1 Sapria himalayana | reverse complement strand
AAAATTACATCTTTGCTGATAATTACCTTGTGGTCAGTGGGTTTTCATAGGCAATACCCCTTCACTCCTTCAACATACCCTAAGAATATGCATTTTTGGATTTTGGATCCAGCTTTGTTATTTATTGGGTTTTGTACATCACATATGCAGGACATTTAAAATAATATAAAGTAGAGTAGTCTAATGGCTCACCTGTCCACATCTCCATCGGTGTCTTCAAATCAATCGATGTTGATGGTGATCGATTTATCGCATAGCATACAGTTTTTGCTGCTTCTGCCCAAAAAGAATTGTGTAGTCTTGCAGTCCATAATATTGCTCTCATTCTTTCTACAAGAATTTTATTCAACCGTTCTGCTACTCCATTTTGATGTGGCATGTACGTGACTGTGAATTGTCATTTGATACCTTCTTGCTTACAAAAAACAAGAAATTCACCAATGTATATTCACTTCCATTATCTGTCCGAAAACACTTAATTCTTTTCCCATATTCAAGTTCCATTCATGCTTTGAATTCTTTAAAAATTAAAAACACACCTGAATTTTTCTTGATTAGATATACCTAACATCTCCTTGAATAATCATTAATGAAGGATACAAAATACTTTGCTCCTCCATAAGATATTTCAGGTGATTCCCTTACATCAAAATATATCAAGTCTAGAGTATTTTTACTTCTTATATTTGATCTTTTAAATGCCAATATATTCTGCTTACTAGTAGCACAATGCTCACAAAAAGGTAAATTTACCATTTTGAGCCCCGAAAGTAACTTTTTATTAGAGAATCTTCAAACCTTGTTCTGACATGTGGCATAGTTTGAGATGTCATATCATCGTTTATTTTTCTTCTTTATTATTTGATGCGACACATGCATCTACTTCTTGTACTATTTCTCCTTTAAGCATGAATAAATTTGCCGTGATTTTTTTCTCCCTTCATTATCACAAGTGAACCTCTCACAATCTTTATAATCTCATTTTCAATATGAGTTTTGCATCCAAGATTATCTTTTGTCCCAAAGACAATAGATTTTCTTCAAGTCAATCACATGTCATACCTCTTGAATGGTACGAATCATACCATCAAATATTTTAATTTTGATAGTACCTATACCAAAAATTTTTAAAGTATGATCATCACCCATGTGCATGACCCACCTGAGATTAGTTCATATTTGTGAAACCAATCTCTTAGAGATGTCATATGCCACGATGCTCCTGAGTCTAGCAACCATACATCACTAAATAGTTTTTTACTTTCAACCATTGTTGTTACCTCACTGTATAAAATAATACCTTCATCATTGATGCTTGCAACTTTCCTTTGTGTCTTAGATAACTCATCATCCATATTTTTTTTCTTAAACCAATAATCTTTTTTTAAGTGCTCTTTCTTACCATAGTTATAATATTTAATATTTTTCTTACTTTGAGATTTTGATCTACCATAATTCTAACTCCCACTGGGGCCACGCTCCGTTGATCTTTCTCATATCATCATCAAAGCATCTATTTGTTGTGAATTTACATATATATCCTCTTTATTTTTCCATCTATTTTCTTTTTCTAAGATGGTAGAGGCAATATTATTAAAAATTAAACTATCAGTCAATGCACCATTCATAAGATTGATGACGAGTTGATCATACGAATAAGGTAAACTCTGAAGTAAAATATCAGTACGTTCAACTTCTTCTATCTTATGACCCAAAGTAGTAAGTTGTGAAAATAAAGTATTCAGAGTGTTGATATGATCAGTTACCGTAATAGATTCAATCATTCATAAAGTGTAAAGTCTTCTTTTTAAAAAGATCATGTTGTGAAGTAACTTTGCCTCGTACAACCTTGTGAGAGTTTCTCAAATTTCTTTTGCCGTATTTTTTTCTATCACACTCGACAATACTTTATCAGCAAGTGTCAAATGTAGGTCAGCTACTGCATTACTATCCATCTCATTCCATTTGTTTTCAGGAATTCCAGTGAGCCTTTTTCCAATTGCATCTAACAAATTATTCTTCCTCAAAATTGCATTAATTTTCATTTTCCACAATGAAAAATTACTTCCATTGAATTTTTTTATTTCAATTTTGCGGTCATGTTTCACTTTTACAATGAACAGTAACCAAGACTAATAATAACAATTTATGTTATTACACATAAAAAAGTTCCCAGGTAAGTGGAGGGGTGCAATTACCCTTTTAAAAACCACAAACCTTGATGCTCTTATCGCCCTTTTGACAGAACTTTTCTAAAATATATTAACTACAAAAGTTACTAACTAACCTCCTCTGATACCACTATTATAAAATAAAACTAAACCAGCAATAATTTGAAAAATAGAAAATTCAAACTAAAGCAATAAATTACATCATGAAATAAAATATAATCAAAAAAATGAGAAATTCGAAATACATGAGAATGAATCTCAAAGGAATAGGAAAAGTCATTTTATAGGAAAATTTTAGGAAATCTCCAAAGAGATTTCCGATGTGAGCTAGGTGATTTTCACCTAACCCCAAAAAAATAACAAGGCCTAGGTCAAGGAGATGCAATACGTGATCTTGAATCAAACTGAAACATACAAGCATCATGTTAACTTAATTTGTATTTTTTCTGGTTACAAAATAGAGATGTCATTTATTCGATCAAGGGAATTAAAGTCTCTTGCATACAGTGGAGACATTCATCGCTGCATGGCACATGCAAAGAGAGAGCTTTCTCATGGAAGCTCGGCTACAGGATCGCCAGGTGAAGGGATCTCACAGTTGCACTTGCAACATGGATTCGATGGTGACGAGATACACGGACCAGCACCAATTGGGCATATCCACCCCAACCCAAATCTTGCTAAAAATAGTGAAAGTTAAGAATACAACCCGTCTGCAGCCTGAAATCAATTTGTTTTTATTTTTTTTTTGTTCAAGATTGTTAACGGACTGTTCGATATAGTTAATTAAACTTGAAGTGAATTTACTCTTATACCCTTAATGATATTTATTAAGTGCACGTGTAAATAGCTGTAAAGTATTTTTATCTTTATTTCTTTTTATCAATTATCGGAAGTGATATATAAATTCTATTTTTTTATCTAATGTTGCTGGATACTTTTGATAATTGTTTCTGCTTGGTTTTCTCTTTGCGCTGTGATCTCTTCTTATTCTCTTCTACTCTTCTCATATGTTCTTCTATGCTCTTAAGAAATCCTTGTTTAAACAAGGATTTGTTGTTATTTAACAACAAAGATTACAACAGTTAGTGATCCATGACGAATTTCAATGAAAAATAAGCAAAATGAAATTAGAGGTGTCAATCGGGCCGGCCCGGCCCGGCACGAGGCAAGGCACGGTTCGGCCGTGCCTGGGCCAGCCCGGCACGTTTTTAAACCGTGCCCGGGTTAGGCACGTGCCGTGCCGTGCCTGGCCCGGCACGGCGGCACGGGTTCTTCCCGTGCCGGTTTTACGCGGGCACGCGTGGGCGTGACCCGGCCCCTCTTGAAAAAAAGACCGCGGGTCGGGTCTGATTGGATCCTGACCCGCGGTCCCGACTCCCGACCCGGCACGGCACTGCCTGCCGTGCCTACAGGCCGTGCCGTGCCCGGATGTTTTTAAACCGTGCCGGGCCGGGCGCGACACGGTACAGGAACCGCGCCCGGCCCGGCACGGTAGCATGTTCGTGCCCTAAAAAACGGGTCGGGTCGTGCCGGGCCAGCCCGTTTGACACCTCTAAATGAAATGGATTCCGATTTTACCCATGTGAATTTCAGCAGCATTGCAGACAAGCTCAAGAGACGGTGCCAGAGCAAATAGCACAATAGTAAGCATGACGACGCACCTTAGCGTGTTGCAAGAAGCCATTGTTATAGCCCAGCGCCGCACCTCGATATTGAATGCGTGTCATTTATAAATTCATGGGTCCTGCCAACATGCAATAGCTATCATCGCAGCAGAGAATTTGCAAGCATGATATGATAATATAATATTCTCCAACAATAGAGTCCATGTGCTATGATGCAGTGGTGGGCTCATCACTTAGAAGTTTCATCCCATTAACATTTAAATGGGAGAACCATTAGTCCCACGATATTGCTTCTTCTCCACATATCAACACCATTTTTTAAAGTTGAAAGTTATATTTTGGTGAATTAAGTATTATAAAATTAAGAAAATTGAACTCAATTTTTATTGTATTTTAAGAAAAATAATTTGGAAATTATACACTACAATAATATATACCATAAATATTCACCTTCAAAACTATCCAAGATATGATATTTTTATGTTACATGTAAATCATCATCATCTATTTATTGTGCTAAAAATAAAAAAAAAACATAATTTTTTGGTCTGATTTGATGCATCAAACAATAAAATATTTTTGTTTTGACATACCAATATTAATTAAAATTGATATGCCATTGTCACAAATAAAAAAAATCACATATCACATTAAAAAATAACACATCAACATTTAACATATGAACAAATAAAAAAAAATAAAATATATAAATATATATGTGTGTGTGTGTGCGCGTGCGTTTGTGTGTGTGTGTGTGTCATGTATACACACAAAAACAAAGTGCTCTAATAATTTTTATATTTTTTTTCCAATTTTTTAAACAGCTGCGTGTAGGATATTTAATCTCTATTGATTTGGCTCGTGGTCTTTTTTTTATTTAGATTGAATTATTTGTCTTTTTTTTTTTTTTGAAAAATTTTGTGAAATGGACACAAAACTAAAATATTTATGTTTTTGTCATATTTCAAAAACTTTATAAAAAATACAAAAAAATATAAAATATTTATATTTTAGGTCTATTAAACGTACATCCCCAAATTTACATCCACCCACATTATAAATAAAAATGACAGCTCACCTACCATATCATCATTAAATAAAAAAAATAAAAAATAAAATATAAAAAATATAAAATATATAAAAATATATAAAATATATAAAATATATAAAATATATAAAATATATAAAATATATAAAATATATAAAATATATAAAATATATAAAATATATAAAATATATAAAATATATAAATATATAAAATATATAAAAAAATATATAAATATAAAAAATATAAAAAATATAAAAATATAAAAATATAAAAAATAATAAAATAATAAATTAAAAAAATAAACAATAAAAAAATTTAAAAAATTTAAAAGTAAAAAAAATTAAAAATTAAAAAAATTAAAAATTAAAAAATTAAAAAATTAAAAAATTAAAAAATTAAAAAATTAAAAAATTTTAAAAATTTTAAAAATTTTAAAAAATTTAAAAATCAAAAAAATTAAAAAAATTTAAAAATTTAAAAAATTAAAAATTTTGAAAATTTTAAAAATTATTAAAAATTCAAAACATTTTAAAAATTTTAGAATTTTAAAAATTTTAAAAATTTTAAATTTTAAAATTTTAAAAAATTTTAAATAAGTTTAAAATTTTAAAAATTTAAAAAATTAGAAGAATTAAAAAATTTAAAAAAATTAAAAAAATTAAAAAAATTAAAAAAATTAAAAAAATTAAAAAAACTAAAAAAAATTAAAATTTTGAAAAATATTAAAAATATTAAAAATGTAAAAAATATTAAAAATTTAAAAAAATTAAAAAATTAAAAAAATCAAAAAAATTTTAAAGATTATAAAAATTATAAAAATTAAAAAAATTAAAAAAAACAAAAAAAACATAATATTTGCATTTCACATGTGCATTGTATGTGTTCTAACATATACTATATATGTTAACACAATGTCAATATTTAATATTGTATATGTGTTAACACATATGTGTTGTATATGATATCATGTTTTGACATATATTGTATACATGAAAATGTTAACACAAATATGTATATAATTAATGTTGTAAATGTGTTAAAGCATATATAATATAGAGAGATTTATGTTTTGGTATACTAAATACAAAATATTTGCTTCTTGGTACACTAAACTTCTAATAATTAAAAAATATACCATATTCTAAAATAATTAAGTTTTGTTGTATTAAAATTTATTAATCTGATTTTGCCCAGCAAAATTTGAAAAAAAAATAATATATATTTTTGATTAATTTGGAAACTTTTATTGAAAATCGAGAAATCAATTAATGATATAGAAAGGACAAGGTGGAATTTAAATTCATGTCCTCCATTTGCCAAAACCAAACAAACCACTCAATCATAGAGTTATTATAAAATGAGACACAAATCAAAATACTTAAATATAAATACAAAACAAATGAAAACACATATAAGTATATATAAATATGTGTGTATATAAAAGCATATATATAAATTGACAAGTATTCACATATATATAATTATACATAACTATATATATATATATATAATTATATATAAATACACACACACACACACACATGCACACAAACACACACACACACAACAAAAAAAGAAGCAATTATAACAGAAAAATAGAAATGCACAATTCCATTTCTAAAACTAGGAATAGAATTTTAAATGGATTAGGAACGAATATGACAAAATCAGAAAAAATTAGAGATGCAAAATATTTCTAGTCGCTAATTAGCAAAGGAATTTTCATGAGTTTTTTAAATCCGTTGCTAATTGCGATGCGAATTGGGATAAGAATATGTTTGTGTAATCTTTAGCGACAGAAACTTATGTATCAATGTATTATTAGAAATGTATTGCATATCCATTTCTATATTTAGTGATGGAAATAATTTCCATCGCTAAATGAGAAACGACATGTTAATCCGTCATTGTATAATTTAAAGAATATTTGCGATAGAAAACATTTTATTGCTAAATTTCATCTCTAATTTACCATAATTAATTTATCGAAGAATTCATTGAAACTTAGAACATTCTTATGATTTTGGGGATTATTAAGTTTGATTCTAATTTCGTCCAAATCATTTTTTGATTGTCTATCCTTCATATATTGATTGACGTGCATTTGATCTATTATTGAAGTATTAAATTATGTTTTTTATTTTAACCCATATGTATTGTCTTCAGGAATAAGTATTTTTGTGCGTTTTAATGTTATCTTTAATTTCTTTTCATTTTTAACACTCATATTGGGTTCTATCTTATTGTTTTATTAAATAATTATAATTGTAATTGGTAAATTCTATATTTTACATTTTTTCTCATACTTGAATTTTTAAAAATTGTGTGTAACCTGATTGATGTATGAATATTTTGTGCATTTTGTTATTGTCCTTTTTGTTGTGATCATTATAATTAATTTTTATTTTGTTTCCTTACTAGGATAACATGAAATTTAATAATTTTTAAAAGAATAATTCATTATAATGGTGCAACCGTAACAAAAAATAATTTTTAATTATTATAACAAATACTAAAATTATATTCGTAATAACAATAAAAATGAAAAACAATTATGAATGTATGCAATTAGAATGGTGAAATGTAACGAATAATTGTAAAACTAAAAAATATATATACTCATTTAAAATTTTATATAGTTGCTAGATCTGTATTTCATGAAAGGTGCAAAAAAATAAATAATACCTATTCTTTTGATAAATATTTATGATATTAGAACAACCCATCTTATCTGATTTTAATCCAATATTATCAAATAAATATTTTATTATAACTTATTTGTTAAATTTATCTAATATCATAAATATATTACTATATCTTTATTGCAAATAGATATCTATCTATATTATTATTATTTTAAAAAAATTATATTATATGTTACAGGAATGGAAATGATTATATGACCTGATGATCAATGAATTTATGTAAGAGTGAAAGATGTGTTTTTGACTGGTGATTTTATATAGGGAATTGAAGAGTTTATTACATTTACTAAAGAAATTGTTCAAATTCATGGATGAAACAAATAAGATGATAATGTAATGCCCGTATATGTCAAAATCATAGTTTAATGATGTGGACACAGTCTGATATTATCTTATAAAAAAATGAATTTGTTATATACAATTATATTTGGTATAAACATGGAGAATTAGTTGTGCCACAAATAACTAAGTATTATGTACATAAAAATGTTAGTTAAAATGTTGCAATGAAATTTGTTAATCCCAATGATGCATGTGAAGCAATTTTGAAGAATATTATTGGTCCTTCATTAAATCTATCACTAATGATAACTAATATTATCAACATAATAATTTTATATATGTTGAAGGCTTTAAAAGAAGAGGTTTGAGAATGTAATCTTTATGGCCACTCAAAGTTATATGCGGTGGCAAAACTAATAAATTTAAAGGCAAAATATTAAGTTTCAAAAATGTGTTATGATGAAATATGTCAGCTACTATCTGAATTGTTACTAAAGAAAAACATCATGACAGATAATTTTTATGGCACAAGAAGTTAATGCGAGGTTTGGGTTTGTTGGTGAAAAAAATACATTACTGTATTAATGGCTACGTGATATTTTGGGTATAGATATTGAAGTAATTGTATGTAATTTTTATATCTCTCCTTGATACAAAAGAATTACATCATGTAAAAGATAGAAAATAAATATTCCTCATAAAAAGATGTATTATTTCTCATCGACTCCTTGTTTGCAAAGATTATCTACATCTAATACTACTACTAATGACTTGAGTTGGTACAAAAAGCATGTTATTAAAGATGGTGTGATGCATCATTGTTCAAATTCTCCTTTTTAGAAATATTTTGATGATTGTCATCCATATTTTGTAGTTGAAAGTCAAAATATTAGATTAGGACCATGCACAGATAGATTTCAGTCATTTGAATAAATATGAAAAAATACTCTTCATGGCCGGTTATTGTTACACCTTATAATTAACTGTCAAGGATGTGCAAGAAAGATGAATATATATTTTTGTTTGTTATCATGCCTAGTATGAAAATCCAAAAAATAAATTAGATATTTTTTTATATCCTCTTATAGTAGAGCTCAAAATTTTGTGGGAGGATAGTATCGAAATATATGATATATCTAGAAAGCAAATTTTCTACTTGTGAACAATATTTATGTGAACTATAAGTGACTTACCTACGTATTCAATATTGTATGGATCGAGTACTAAAGAGAAATTAGCTTTCCTTATTGCATGATGAACTTGGATATATATTATAAGAGTAAAGGAGGAAAGACTTATTAGTTTGATAATCACCATAAATTCTTACATGTGGAACATCCATTTCAATGAATATTGATGCATTTAAGAAAAGTCATAAAGTCGTTAAAAGTGCACCACCTTTGAGGTCAGGTGCCAAAATATCAAGTGACTGAAAGATATGGGTTAAAAACATTATAGATGTTGATGTAGATTATATTAATGCACAAATTTCAAAGAATTATTACTGTGGTTGGAATAAAAAAAAGTATTTTTTGGGATTTTCCTTATTGGAAAACCAATCTTATTAGACACGGTTTATATGTGGTGCATATTAAGAAAAATTTTTTTAATAATATTTTTAATATTATAATGATATGGAAGAAAAAACAAAAGATAATGTCAAATCAAGAAAGAATTTGAAAGAGTTATGTCACGTCCAAAGTTACACATAGACAAATCAATGAATAAATTCTCTATGGCTTGTTATAGTCTTGAAAATGATGTAAAAGGAATCTTTCTGCAAATGGCTGATGGAGCTCATGTTCCCTAACATATATGCATCTAATTTGTGAAGATGTGTTAATATGGAGAAGTAGTTATTTGGGAATAAAAGTCATGATTGTCATGTATTCATGCATAGGCCAATACCCATAGCATTCCAAGAATTACTTTCACAAACTATTTGGGAAACATTAACTAAAATAAGTATTTTTTTAAAGAATCTCACTTGTAATGTTATAAGAAAGGAAGAAATGAAAAAATTACAAAATGATATCTCCATTATTATATGCAGACTTGAGCATATGTTTCCTCCCAACTTCTTTGACTCCATGGAATATCTCCTAGTCAACTTGTCTTATAAATCCATGATAGCAGGCGCTATGCTATATAGATGGACATATCCATTTGAGAGGTAATATATTTTTCATTTGTTAATCTAAAAATTTTTAATGAATCCATATAATATTTTTTGTTCTAATATATATTTCTTTCAGATATCTTAGAAAATTGAAAAATAATGTTCAAAATAAAGCCAAAGTCTATAATCGATATGCAATGCCTACTTGGTTGAAAAGGCTTTGGGATTTTATGTGCACTACTTTCATCCATGGTTATATAAACAACAAAATAAACATCACCAAATAATATATATATATATATATATATATATAGTATAGAGGATAGATCAAAAGAAAATGATATGCTTTATATTTTTTGGACATACGGGTACATTGTATGGAAGAGTAATATCAAGATATTTTTTGGAAAATCTAGAGTATCATCCTGCACACATATATATTTTGTTGAACTATGAGAAAGTTATATCTTATATTGAGTAAGATTTATAATAATTTCATATTCTCATTTAGTTTGTCATAGTAAGCAATATAATATTTTAATAATTCAAAATACCTTCAATGTTGCTTTTGAAGAATATTTGCTCATGAATTAAGGTAAATAGAACCTCATATTGATGACGATTCAATTGATGTAATGCTTGAAAAGGATTTTACAAATTGGTTTGGAAATTTTGTTAGTATATAACTTATAATTCTTGGTTCTAAACAGTTATGTGCAACATTATATATGTATGAATTTACACTTTATCATTTTGTAGGTATAATTTTCTTCATCAAATATATGTAACAGACAAATAAAAGATCTTGCAAAAAGATCATTATGAAATTAACATATCTCATATATTCAAGGATTAAAATATCGGTTTTTACGGATATATCGATACTTGAATTTTACGGATATATCGGATATATCGAAGATATATCGGTGTATATTTGCATATGAGCACAAATCATGGATAGATATATAAGTCTTAATGAATATATCGATACTTAGAATTTACGGATATATCGGAGATATATCGGTGGATATATCAGAAATTTTTATCATTGCATATATTAGGTAAATGGATACATATTTTATACTTTGAAATATGGTTCAAATAGAGCAACAATAAATATTAGTGTTTACTTCAAGGGGTCTAACTATACTACACCTAATACTAATTTAATGATCGACTAATAGAAATTCTACCCGTGGAGTATCATGTTTTACTAATTAAAAGAAAAATTTTATTTAAGTATGAATGGTTTGATCATATTCCAAATATGGGTACTAGAACTCATCATCTATATAATATTGATGATGTGCACCATAACAAATATTATTATAAGTATACGTCATTTATTCTTGTAGTACAAGCTGAACAAGTGTGTTACACCACTTATCAAACCACAATAAGAAATCTATGTCACTAGTGAGCAATATATAAAATAAAACCTAGATCAGCTGTTGAAGTTGTTTAAAAGGATATTATGGTCACTCCATCATGTGTATCAGTAGTAAAGATAATAATGCAGAACTTCATTCAATCATTCATGGTGCAGAAGATGAGATTCAAACTTTACTTGATGAATGTGTAAATTATTTGAACATTGATTATGACAATGTTGAAGAAGATAATAGGGAAGAATTAATTACAGAATCAGAAGACAATAAATATGTAGATCTAGATGATTTCTTAGAAATTTCTGATGATGACTAGAAATTCATTGACTGCCTTGTTATTTTCTCATTCTTATTTTGTAATCATTAAAATATGAATGTTAAATCAAAATATTTTAATTTCTTTTTCTAATTTCAATATGTTTATCAATATATTTTATTATTATGATATTTTTATAACATGTGTTTATTGTCTCTATATATTTCAAAATTTATTCAACTTTATTTAGGCATGATAACAAATCATTCAAGTAGATGAGGATCTCAATGTATGAGGAGGGGCAGATAAAGTTAACTAATAGTTCGTGGAGGAGGATATCTACATGTATTTAGTGATGGCAACACTACAAAAATATTTATGCATTCTCCAATATGTATGAAGAAAACTTTGGCATCACCTCTTCGTGACATACACGGATTTACTACCATAAATATTCCATCTTTATTTCATTTTTTATCAAATGAAACTGATAGTTTTGTCTCACCTATCTTAGGAGGCCCATGCCTTGGTACTGTGGTTGTGGTAGTGGCTTTGACAAGATATTCACAATCCATAATTTATATGCCAAGTATGAGAAAATCTTCATCCTGCCCACAATTGATAATAAATAGTATGTAGCTTTTTAAAATTTACTACATGCAATAATTATCATTTTTTATTTTTTTTCATTTCAATTAAATATAAAATATTATGTGAATGAAATAATAAGTAAATTACAATTTTTAGATATTTGCATTTTATAATAATAACAACGTATGATATTGCTACTTATCAAACATTATTATTTAGAAAAAAAATATATATTTTTAGAATGTTTTGGAAAATAAATATAAATGAAATAAATCTTAACTTTGTGGTAGCAAAAAAATGTGTATTTTATTTATATGTATATGTAAGTGATGATTTTAAATTACTTACATATTTATTCCTTCTACTTCACATACAATCAGAAAGAAATTTAAGGAGAAACTAGTTGTGAAAAGTATAAAGTAGAGCTAAGTACCACAAAGTATGAAAAAATTTTATTAGGAAGAATTTGAGGAACATTTGTTATGCATTTACTTGTTTTTCAATTTAGTTTAATATGATTTACACTTAAATTAAATGCATTGCACTGTATATTTTTTTTTTGGTTTTTCCAAAAAAAATACAAATGGAATAACTATTTTGTGGTCTTGGTGAAGGATACATAGAAACATGTGGCAAGTGTGAGATATAATGACAAGCTTGAAAAATAGAGAAAAAAGTATGGTAAAGATACAAAACCTAATAGTGTTTCCCTTATTATTTGTATAAAGTGGTGGGAATACTAGAATAGTAAAGATTTTAAGGCCTTGTCATAGGCTGCCTCACATAATCATTGATCAGAGAAAGTAGGTGAAAGATCAGAACCTTCAAAATATATTAGAGGTTCAAAGGTGACTTATCAATATTTAGTAGATTTGGTATAATTATCTTTTATTTTTTGTTATGATTTAAATTTTTAGAATCAAAAGGATAATATTTGTGTGATAATGAATGATATACCAACAAATATTTATTTTCAGAAAGTTGAGTTGGGACGTCCACCAATACTATTTGAGGTATTCAAACAAATGCATAAGAAGAATAATTGATCATTTGTGGGCAAGTGCTCAAATGATATAGATATGAGTTTCATATTTTCTATTTGTAGTTTCATTCGACAATTACAAATAATAAAAAAAATTAAAAAAATTGATTATTTGGCATTAAATGTAAATAAAATACAAAATCAAATATATTTTATCACCATAATTATTAATTTATTATTTATGGACTCATTAAATACAATAGCTAACCTCATTTTTAAATTATTTTTAGTAGCAAGAGAATGATTTCTTGTACTGGTATAATTTTTTTTAATATATTAATCGATGAATTATGTCGTATATTAACAATTATAAAAAATTATGGAAAATATGATTGTAATTGCTTCACAATTGATAGATTCTTATATAGAGGTAAAAGAGATTGATTTTGTGTATATTTACATTCAGGCTGTTAGAGTGGAGCTAAAATATCCAAGTGTATGGTCTTGTTACACATATATCTACATTTTATCTAGGTCTTGTTTGGAGTTCTTCATCATGCAAATGAATAATTAGGAGATGAAACAAAAAAATGAAAGAATGCAAAAGAAAATTGAAGAAATGAAAAAAGAGAAAAGATGAAAGATTGAAAAAAGTTGATTAAATACAATAGAAGATTTCGAAGATGGAAAAAATAATGTGCAAGTTGTCAGAGGTATCATCTATTTTTCTTCATTCTGAAAAGGATCTGTCCAAATCTCTGGAGAACAATACTCATCAGGAGAAGAATTCATTGTCATTTGTAATGTGTTATTAATTTTTTGCAACATATATTTTTGATCCAAAATTATGGGTTTTGTGTTAATATATTTTTTAATAAGGTTATAAATTATGTATTGAAATTTATGGATATTTATGTTTATTATCTAATATTTATTCTATGGTGGATGTTATGTGAAAGTAAGGTGATGAATAATATGTGGATGTGCTTATTTCGTTGTATTTCATCTAGTTTCTTTATGTAATTATATATTGTATACTATATTTAGAAATTGTTACAAATGGAACTTGTCCCTATTGCAGATAATAAAAATGGAATTTTTAGATATGAAATCAATTTCTAAATAGAAATAGTTCATATATTTCTTTGATAATCTGTCGCTCATCTAGAAACGGATAATAATTTTTACAAAGCAAAATTTGTAACATAATCCAAAATCCCTTTATCGTCATAATATTTAGCAACGGATTTTTTCCATCTCTATTTATAGAAACTTCATTTGGTAATTCATTTCTAAAATTTAGAGAGGAGCATTATAAAAATGGATTATTTTTATTTATAAATCAATCAATATGGTTAAATAGTGATGAAATTAGAAACTGAATAGGGTATTTTTGATTCCATCTTTTCTTATAGTGACACACACATATATATTGCTATATAATTATGTGTGAGTGAGTGTGTGTGTGTGTGTCTATATATATTTATATATATTTATATATTTTTTTTCCATTTATATTTATTTCTATATATAAATATTTTAATTTGTTTCTCACATGATACTAATTTTGTGGTTGAGTGGTTAGTTGTGGTTTTGGCAAGTGGGTTCAAATTTCACATTGCCCCATTACTGCATCATTAATTAGTTTTTTGGATTCCAATAACACTTTATCAAATAATTAAACTAAATTTTATTTTTTTTTTCCAATTTCAAAATAATTAAAGCCAATGAATTTTAGGGCCATTTAACATAATTTTCTCATTTTTTTTATTATGTGGTAGGGATAGTGCAAATTTTGAATTTATATTTGTTAAAACCCAAAAAATAAATATTATTTTTTGAATTTGAGCATCAAATCATAAAAAATGGATATCAAAATATAAATAATTTTGGTTTGTGTACCCAAAATCTAAATATAATTTTTCTATAATTATTTCAATTAATTTTCCAAAAGAAAATATAATTACTTTATTAATATATTATCATATTTTATTAAAAAAGATACTTCGATAGTTTAGCTTTTCATCTCTTGCAATTTATTTTATTTTGTAATTAATAATATAAGTTTTGAGAATTTTGTTTTATTTTAGAAATTATTGCTTATAATATGATATATGAATGTTAAGAAGCAATCTTGCTTACATGTCAAATTTTTAAATTCTTTCTTGTGTTGCATTATGCATCTATGTGTTCTATTGCTTAAAATTTTATGTTATAACATTATGAATTGCAAATAAATAGCATATTTGTGCATAAAATTTTATGTTAAGAAGAACTAATTATAACATCATTCATAAGCACGATATGTGTGTTAATAATGTAAGGACTTGATTTGATATTATTCTACGTGATATACAACAAGCATTAAATAAAAAATGATTTGTTCATCCATTTCATAATATATTAGCATCAACAAGATAACGTAAACATATACAAGTGTTGCAACATAAAATTTCTAAATGATGTGTGTGTGTGTGTGCGCGCGCAAAGATGTTCACTTAGATGCATGTTCTTTGGTAGAAAGGCCATTTTACAAATACATGTTTCACGATTATTTTGAGAAAGTATTTTCCTCTAGTTTGATTTGTTATTGTTTAGATATGAATTGCTTCTCTATGACCTACCTCATAGGATAATTATTATTGGACTTTTTTTAGATATGAATTGTGACTCAAATTGATGCTTCTCAGGCCTTTCACGTCATCATTTTGTGGTTGGAGGAACAAGGAAGGAAATTATGTATGCCCACCCAAGCTTTTACTAGTATTCATCTTCATGTATTATTAGAATGTCATCGGTTACAATATGCAAGTTACTAGAGTAAGTCATTTCTTCACATTTTAACATAAATCATTCATCCACATAGTCAATAACACCTAATCCTAGCCAGCATATAACTAACATACAGTGATATGTAAAATTCCAAACATTTATCATATTTTGCATGTGAAGTTTGGTATTTCACATCAACATCAATCATTGTAGTTCCAATTGATACTTTGATTGATCCACTTATATATATATATATAAGTAGACTAGTATTTTCCTTTTTATATGTTTAAAGCTAGTTTCTATGATCTTCAGTTGAAGAAATCCACTCTACTTACAAGGCTTATTTGGTGGTCTAGAAAGATAGATCCATTCTTGTATAAATTATCAATGAAGAAGGCATAAATATTATTATGACAATCATATCTTAGCCAGGAAATAAAAAACTCAACAAGATTGCTTGTCATTTCATCATAATGTATTTTTAAAAAGTTTGGACACGACTCAGTGATAAAAGTTATTTTCTTCAATCCACATCATTTTTTTCAGAATTGCATCTTTGCAATATGTCAATGGAAATAAAATAATGAGAAGCTAATTGTGAATCTACAATCACATCTAACATAACTAATGCATCTCATTTCTATTTCCACCAATCTATCTTATGCTTGCTAAAGAAGTTGTTTAAGTTCTCTTTAATGTGATGGCAGCAATAGGCATTACTTTTTGATTCAAATACTCATGCAACACTCTATATAATACATTGATGTTGATCAAAAAATTATGATGAGCTCTCTTTAACCAACCATCTTCTTCAACTTTTTTAACATACATAGTCAAAGCGTATAATTTCAAGACATAAATAAATTTCTTTCCAAATAGAGTATTTCATCATCAATATCATATGATGAAGCTAAAAAGAAAATAGTATTTATGAGCCACTCATGTAGATGAATCAAACGTAATAATTGGAAGACACCAAATATGAAACCCTTAAACAAACACTACAACAAATAATAATAATAATAAATGGCCATCCTTTAATAACTCATACAAAATTTATTAATGGTTTTCCTTATCTGATCACAAAGCCAATGTAATAACTCATACAAAATTTAGAATTCCATTGATTCTTTTCTTTGACTTCCTTTTGTATTCCATGCTTGTGATTAATATAATTGTTTTCACTAATATGTTATAATATCCTTGCATCGTTGGCTTGAAAAATAATTAAGAATAAATATAATAGCATCTTCAATAGATTATTACCATGTGATGTATGAATTAAAGGGTGCCCAACGTATGCACCTTCCATTGAGTGATTATATATGGTATTGAACACACGGACTTGAATTATTGTTTTTCTTCATAACACATGTAGTAATTTTTTAAGGACATCCATTTACAAGGCTTATTAAACTCAAATATTGGAGAAAACTATTAAGCATATATCTAAAAGATTCTACTATTAGCCTCATATATTTTTAATCCCAAAAATTACCCACAGAAGGAAATGTATGCCCTCTACCAAAGGATCAAAATGAGAATTAGCACTTTGTGAAAAATCATATGATTCTATAGTGGGTTCTTTGTCACTCATTGAAGCTAGCATTGCTAAATTTGACCCCTTGTAGAAACCAAATTGAGAGGACCCTTGAATAGTAGCAACATCAACTTGAACATTTTCAACATCCAATGGATGTATGTACTAGAATTATTTTTATTTTTCCCATTGAACATGTAATAATTTTACAAGGGTTTTCATTGACAATGAATATTACATTTTGTGTGAAAATGTTAGAGATAATTCCTCTTAAACATGTATCAAAAATAACTCACTATCAACATCATATATACTAAATCCAAAAAATTATTTATTGCGAAGGGAAGGTCTAACCACTACCTATTATTGGCATCTCACACCAAGTAGATTTTAAATTATCAACATGACATTCAACATATGTTTGCAAAAAATATGATTACATTGCGATCTATTTGTCTCCCAATGAAGCCGGGATTACTAAATTTGACCACATGTTGGGCTCAAATTGAGTGGTCCCCTAAATTGTATGCACATCAACTTGAACATTTTTGCATCCAATATTGATATATATACCCATGAAAATTAATCAATGAATTAATAAAATTTGATGATTGTTCTCCACTTCTCAATAGGAGAGAAAAAGCAAATGTTGATCTATAAGGTTTGATGTTTATTTTATGACACCTTTTTAACAAATTTATTATAATTGATTCCCCTCACTAATACAATTCCTATTGATGCCAACCCATATAATCTAGATTCTTAACTTTGGCCCATCATAGCTTATCTTCCATTTGAAGGTAATAATATGTTGTGTTTTTTGATTCTATCAATACTAAAAAATTTTCTTGACTATCCCCTATTTCAGAATATTTGTTTTATTCATAAAGGTTAAAGAAATAATCAATCTTACAATGATATTCAATAACAACAACATTAACACAATGACATCAATATGTTTAATTTTTTTATCAAGTGCTTATTACAATATAATAAGAATAAGCACACTCATATATGTATTTATTTGAAAAAACTATGTATGATATTTTACATTTCAGCATTAGTGTGTGTGTGTGTGTGTGTGTGTGTGTGTGTGCGCGCGCGTGTGCTTGATGAGGTAACTAGTCATAAGTTAGTAATATTATGACACTAGTAAGCACATATCACAATTATCTTCTACAAAGATTATTCCTAAACAAAATAAAGATTTTTAGTGATGATGACATCATAAAAAGGCTCTAAGAGAACTATTGTTAATATCCAATTTAATTTAAAAAATAGAACACAATCGATTAGAAAGTATTGATTTATCAAACATATGATTCCTTTATGTTGTTACAAAAGCATGAGTTAGTAAACACACATGATGATTCATAATGATAATACAAGTAGTCATAAGTTAAAATATGCATATTATGTGAATAGTTATTCAAATGTCAAAGACTTAATGGTTTTTTGAAAAGACATGTGCACAAGTCAATACCCAAGTGATTTCAAATAATTAAGACTAAACTCACTTCATTGCTACTTGATTTGGCTTAATCAATGAAAGCAAGAAGATCATAGTGAGCTTTAAAGGGAATAAACTTCACAAGATGTTGTCCTTAGTTTTGTATCCCCTCCTTTCACTCCTAACACCAAACCCATGTCATACTATTCTTCAGCTTCTATATGGATGTTGGGGCCCCAAGGTTAGAACAAGTAAGACATGCATCCTAACAATATAAAAAAGAGTGATTAAAAAAATTCCCTAGGGTACATATCTGACATCCCTGAGGATCAAACTCATGTCCCCAAGCTTAGTCAGCTTGTAAATTTGTCAATCAAACTATCATATTATTAGTGTTATCCTTCTTAGATATAATAAATAGTCTTTGGAAAATGATTTCTATTTTGGTTTTGTGAATCATTCTATGTAACAAATTCACAATAATAACAATGTCACTTTTTTTGTCACCATTACGTAGTTGTAAAATATATCAAACATTGTATTTATATCTTGAGAGTCCAACATTTGAGATCTACTATAGATTTTAAGTCACCATCACATAGTTCTAAACATTAATTTTCATTTGTTTCTTATGAGTTTAATGTTTTAAATGTGTTAGCCAATGAGCAAGGCATAACTCAGTCCATAATATTTTAAGCTATAGATTTAATTACAAGGATTAATATGATTGATCTAAATGAAAAAAGGAAGGAAACATCATCTTTATCTTCTTACCAAAATATTTGTGTTATCATTTCATCTTTATTTGTGAAAGCTAATGATGAAAGATATATGATGCCTAAACAATTTTTAATGATATAATAATTAACAAACAAAAATTTATGTTTAGGAAAAAATACTTTGTAAAAATTGATTTTATGTATGTACCCGTAATACTTTCATTATTGTACATTAATTATTAGGTGGATAGTAGATGAAACATGTATGAATAAATCATAAGTGTTGCATCATATATTTATGCATTTGAAGTAGTACATATTATAATGTTTACTATAATTCGTTTAGCATGCTAATAGAAACAAAATTTTGACAAAGACATAATTGTAACTATCCAACTTGCTCAAGTAGTCTCTAGCACCCATGTGTCCATCAACATCAATACTAACTATTTATGTATAAGAATAGCCATTTAATTCATTATAAAAATACTAAAAAATTATTTTAATCCAAAATCATATTGATTGAAATCCATTTTAAAAGTTCTCAAATATTTTTTCTTCTATGAAGCAAATATAATTGAATTAAAATTTTTTATAGTATAAATTGTGTATTGATCATTTTTGTTCCTTTTTGAGATACCATAGCCACTTATATTGACATTCTATGAAATTAAACACATTTTCTTTACTTAGTAAATATACATGGGATATATTTGTTACATTAAAATTTTGCAAGTAGAAAATCTTGATAATAGAATAAAGATCTATAATGATTACTAAGTGAAAACATGACAAGAACGACTTTAATTGACAAAACACATTTAATTTTCAAATACAAATTGTCAAATATAAACCTTTGACAAGAACCTACTTGTAGAATACTACACATGGGAAACCTCAAGTACAAATTGTATTGGTTTTGGTTGAGATGATGAAGTGTAACTTTAAAAGTTTATGCAAGTAGACATGGTCGATGAGTAATATAGTAGTGAATAGAGTATCATTTCCATAGATATTGAATGTGTGAGCAAAAACAAAATGACTCATCTTTAATGAAGATTCTTAAGTATGTTCAAATCAAATTGTATAAGTTATGAAAATAAATTAAAATAAAAGCAAATTAAAAGAACTAACAAAAACAAAAACAAAATGACAATAAAAATCATGAAAGTTAAAAAAATATATGATTGACTACTGTAGCACTCGTAAGTCCCCATACATTTTATTTCTCATTGTTGTTATAGCTTTGTTGTCATATTATATTTGTAAACACCTACTCACTAAACTATACTTCAAAATTTTAACATAAAATACTTCTAAATTTAATATGTTTTTTTTATAGTTAATAACCTTGATTAAACATATTCATATGCTAATTCAGCAAGAACACAAATTAAAGTACTAATCCTTTGATTTTTGTAAGATAAATATAATATTCCTATATTACTCACATATCAATAATTTTGACCTTTCAAGAGTTAAAATTATTAAACCTGTATTATCAACTCAGATCTACTAATATTAACTTTAACAGAATTAAAATTAGCATTGTGTTGCATTAATCACATCTAAATAAGAATAAAAATAAAATTATAAACATATAAATTGAACAAAAAAATAAATTTAAAATACTAACTTTAAAAATTCATACAACTTAAAGTTCACAACAATTCTAGCATAATAAACTAGCCCATGTTTAGATTCAAAATAAAACAAGAATTTGTTTTATCCATTGTACATAATAATAAAGAATTTACAAAACACAAATATGAGAAATAAAAAAGAAATGAATCAAAATGTTTAGTATGACATGGTGATGCATGCTTCACAAACTCCTCTCTTTCATAGCTTCTTCTTCACATGTCACCCTCTTTTTGATTTTCATTCTTCTTAGTGCAACTGCTTTTGCATCTTTCTGCATTCAGGCACTTCTTGAAAAAATCTTATGTGTTTTAATTTTATATTTGTTTCTTGTTTTCTTCCTTGCATATATTTTTTATTTCACAATATTTCCCCCATATTTCTCTCTTCTCTTGTTTATATATCTTTCACATTTCTTATTTTTTTTATTCTTTGCATCCTTCTTGTCTTGCCTCACATCTCCTAAAACCAAAACCCCCTTAATGTCCATTTGTTTTCCAATTGAAGCCAAAAACAACCCAACTTCAAATCTAAATTTCAACATCTTTTTTTTTTACTCATTGCATCTTCTTCACTTTCTTATGTGCGTTCTTTTATTTGTATTCTTCCTAAATCTCTCTCTCTCTCTCTCTCTCTCTCAATACACACACACACACAGACACATTCATAATTGGCAAGGAATATCCACTTGAATTTCCAAATAAGTGGCTATGGAGTCATCTATAATTAGTTTATTCTCAACGTAGTGACTCCATCCTTACACAAAATTAATCCAAATTAAGTGTTCCTTTCACAATATCATTTTTAAATGAGAAATTAAGCAAATGCTAAAAAGAAGTAAAGTTTAAAAATACACACACATGCACACACACACATACATTGATAAATACTCAAAAAATAAAACTTCACTTCTTTATTTTCTTCAATTTAGTCTGAAAAGAGAAAAAAAAACTCTAATTTTCTAGAGGTGTCACCCCCTTAAATTTAATCCATTGCTCATCCTCAAGCAATAAAAATAATAAACAAGTTAAAATAATCAAGTCAATTAGTCATAGTGATTGTTAAATTCTTAGCTATTAGAGTTGCTTCCTTCTATATCATATTTATCATTATGTTTACAGTCAACTAATTTTTAGAACTTACTATTCTTTTTGTGAGTGTGTGTGCGTAGACTATAACCAAAACTTCTAATTCATCTTAGCTACACTAAACCATTTTCATAGAACATATTTAACAACCTCATAGTCTACTTTATTAAAACTTTAAAACCACATTGGTATGTCTAATAATATGTTGTTCATGAGGCATGAGCCTTTTCATCTATGCACATAGGTACTTTATGGTGGTTTTACTTTTTTTCTGCTCCTAAAAGTTGTTCATGCCTTTTTATTTGAATGTCAATATCTTTCATGAAGATACTTGGTTACTCAATACAACAACTAATTAAAACTATTTTGCATACCTACCTCATATGTCATTATTTGACACAAAAGTGCAAATGAGGCTCATGTATATGTCACAGGAAAAGAGTTTCAATGCAATGACACAACTTATATGGCACCCCATGTACAATTTATCAAGAGTTTAAACTTTTTGCAATGTTAAGCATCGGCTCTATGGTGAACTAGTTTTGCAATATCATAGGCTCGTCATAGGAAAACTCAAGATCCTATCTAATTTGTGCATGATTGATTAACATCCTCCTTTTTAAATCCTTGACTTGCGACAAGTTCCCCAAATTCAACCAGAATGCCTTACCTCGTCTCTTAAAGAATTTTAAAAGTCATCCCACAAGCCCCACCCCCACTTGAGCTCCACATAATATTTATGTTTTAACTAGTTAACAATTATTTATTTGAAGTATATTTGTACCAAGTCAATAATATTATAATTGCAAGTATGTGACAATTTCACATACTCAATCTATTACATGTCTTCGTGTAATTATTCAGTAATTTCTACTTAAATGAAACCATTAGCTTTTACTTACTTCTTATGAGCCATTTACATACCAAAGCCCATTAGTCAAAATGAGCCAAGAGAGTATCTACCCTAGGATGCGACCTCATTTTCATTCAATAGCATCCCAAAAGTTTCTTTCCAAACTTCCATACTAAGTATGCATGCCTTGGTGCACTATTAAGATAGCAAGTATTACCACCTAATTTGAAAGAACTTATAATTATTAATA
This sequence comes from Sapria himalayana, assembly GCA_029783825.1. Classification (NCBI taxonomy): domain Eukaryota; kingdom Viridiplantae; phylum Streptophyta; class Magnoliopsida; order Malpighiales; family Rafflesiaceae; genus Sapria; species Sapria himalayana. The sequence continues at coordinate 8,835,907 of JAREIK010000801.1, read as the reverse complement.
GACTTTATGATTGCATTATTGATCAACAAGGTAATGACTGTATTTGAATTGCTACTACTCATGCCTTATTGGCTACTTGTAATTACACTTTGTCCATGAAGATCAAAAGAAGAATCTTCATATTAACATTGATACTCCAAACTATCATTGATACTATTTTTCATGAAACGTAAGCTTTAGTATTATACATATTACCTTATGCTAAGAAATTATTTTTATCTCATACATAATCTTATCAATAAAGATAAAATATATTATAAATGAAATATGAACATTTGTGTAAAAACAACACTGAGGAAGGCTCCCTTATGTGGTGAAAGCTTTCCTTTACCATGAGCCAAGGGTTCATCACATATCACAATATTATTACACAAGAAATCTCTATAATATTTTTGAATATGAAGGAGTCATCAAGTATCTAGAAACATCTAGAATTTCAATGGAAATCTTCCAAACCATTAGAACTAAGACTCCCTCTTGTGTCAGGGTCAGGCTCCCAAGGTTTATTAAAAGAAATTGATAATAATTTAAAAAACAAGTCACAACTTGAATTAAGCTTTAAAAACTATTTTTTTAGTAATTTCTTCATTGGACATCATAGAATCACACACTGGCTACTGTTACTAAACTATCAAAAAAAATATTTGAATAAATCAAAATGATAGAAAACATAAAGGGAGATAGATACTCTTTTCAAAGTTATTCATCCTTATCTCATACATTGTTGAGATACACATCTCTACTATTCTAAGGCTTTCACTCCTTGGTACTAGGCATTTTCATCATATTCAATTTTTCAGCTAACTTTAAAATCTGGTTCAATAATAATTTTAGTCACATCTTTCCTTAAAACTCATCCTTAGCCAACCTAAAATTCATTGTTGAGATCTATATCTATGCTATTCTCATTCATTGACTTGAGCATATTCAAAATGGAAAGAATTTATTTTTACAATATTGTTAACATATCCACCTCACTCTACCAACTCTTTTTCATATAGTCATTCATGTAGTATGCCACAAATAATTATTGTTAGCTATCCTCTTCAAAATATAATAAGTCTTATCATAAATTATGGTGAGAAGAGATCCATTTATTTTGTAATTACCATATTAAAGTTTGAGCATTGAATTCATTATAAAAAGTCATTATTTGAATCCAATGAAAAATATCAAAATGTGGACACTTTCTTAGCAACTCCTTGAACTTCTCTCATGCCTCATAAAGCAATTATTCATCACATTGTTAAAAAGTAATAAAGTCATTTCTCAATTAGGTATTCCTGGTTCAAAGAAATATTTCATCGATAACATATCCACTATATTAATCCATGAATTGATCAAACTATGAGATGATATATTCAACCACACTCTAGTTATCTTATATCTCTCAGAGAATAAGAAAGTAACTTTGATCTCAAAGTCTTCTCGGTGACTCATTGTACTCTAAATGAGTCACTAACTTTCATGAAAAAGTAGAGGTAATGGTGTGGGTCTTACATAGGCATCCCACCAAATTATCCTATAGTTTGAAGCATTAGAAACATGATGGGCTTTAACTCAAACTAAGAAGCTTGGATTTCTAGCTTCACTATGATCAAATTCATCTCATGTGGGATTGGCATAATCATTTTTGTGCCAATCTCTCATGATGAAAACATGAGTTTCATACAAGTGCATTAGTTTGAAGCATTAGTTTGGAGCATAATCCTTTATTTCTGGGTCATCAATTATTATTACATTTTGGATGGGAACATTAAATTCTTTTTGTGCTATAATTTCTCCAAATTCACCAAAATTAAATTATGTTATTTTCTTTCTTCTAAAAGTTATGTTCAATTTAAAGGTCTAAAGAGTGTAATTCAAGTTCGTACTGCTATTTCATATAAGGATTTTTAAGCCTAAGTAAGAATATCGAAACAAAGATATAGTGAAAACAAATTCTACAATAAATTTTACTAATCTCAATTTCCAACAATGGTGCCAACAATTTGTTGGAAATGATGATAACATATAATTTGTTGGATATGATGATAACAATTTGTTGGATATGGTGCCAACAATTGGATAAGATATAGCGCACATTGTCAATAATATATTAGTGAATATAGTATCATCTTTAGATGGATTGAATATCTGTGAATAAAAATGTCAAGAGAATCAATTTTCATGAAATTACATAGTATGTCCATAGCAAACAGCAAATAGAAAATAATAAAAACATCAAAAATAATAATGAAAATTCAAGGATCTAGCAAATATATGATGGACGATTCTAGAATTAATAAGTCTTTTTTTAAGTTTTGTTTTCTATCCACATATTATAATTGTGTTATAGTATTATATTAGCAAATACTCATTCAATTATCATCAATCATTAGGATATAAAAATGCACCTCATGAGGATTTAGTGAATTTCCCTATGCCTAATTGGACTTTGGATACCTTCTGCTTAAACAAAGTACTTTCCTAGTAAATTAGACTTAGAATTTTAACAAGTAATATTCCTAAATTTGACAAATTTTTTATGTTCTTAACAGAGATTTAACATACTCTTATGCTAATCCAACAAGAAAAACACTCATTAAAGTATCAATCTTTAGTGTTTTGTAAGGTAAATATTATATTCATATATTTTTCACAAATCAATAATGTGAATCTTTCTAGAATTTAAATTATTAAAAAAATATTATCCAACTTAGATCTACTAATCTTAAAATTTCTATAACTAAAATTCGAATTGCATTTTACTAAAGCTATCCAAATAAAATTGAAAAATAAAATAATAAACCCAATTGAATTAAAAAGGCAAATTTTCTAAAATACTATAAAATTTTATACAGATTAAACTTCACATCAATTCTAGCATAATAACTTAAGCCATGTTTAGATCCAAATTAAAACATGAATTTATTTTATCTATTGTTCAACAAAAATCAAGAAATTAGATAACATAAATATGAGAAATTAAAAAAGAATATAAAATAAATGCTTAGTGTGGCTTGTGATCCCTCTTTTGCAAACTCCTTTTCCTATTTGGTTATTTGTGTATCCCCCTCTTTTTGATTTCTATTATTCTTAGTGTAAATGCTTTTGTGTGTTTGTGTACTTTTATTTTACTTCTCAGAAAAATTATATTTTTTATTTTTTATTCTCTTCTTGTTTTCTTTCTTTGCCTTGTTTTTTGGGGAATTTGTGTTTTGGTGCTCTCACCCCAAAATATTTAAAAAAAGACAACACATCTTTTAATATTTAGAAAAAAATACACCAAACTTTTAACAAATTCAAATTTGTAGTATTCAAATAGAGTATTCCCAATTTATACTTAATAAATTAAAATATAATCTAACTAAAACTCTCCCATCACCCTCAGCTGACACCCCTTGTCCTCTCCATTGAGCTCTTGAAGCTTGGCCATGAGCTCCAAGAGCTCGTCATCCAACTCCAAAAGTTTCTGGAGCTCGACCACGAGCTTCACGATGAAGCTCTTGGAGCTTCGTCGAGCTCCATGATAGAGCTAGAAAAGTTCCATCAAGCTTCACAATGGTGCTTGAGAAGCTACATCATGAAACACGTGGAGCTCTGTCAGGTTCCACAATGGAGCTCCATTAAGCTCCACAATGGAGCTCCATTAAGCTCCATAATGGAGTTTGCTGGAGCTCCTCAAGCACCATCGTGGAGCTCGACAGACCTCCTCAAGCTCCATTATGGAGCTAGACGGAGCTAGACGGAGCTCTGTCATGAAGCTTGTGATCGAGCTATAGGAGCTCGATGGAGAGGGCAAGGAAAGAGGGCAATGGAAGTGGGCAAGGAAAGAGGGCAATGGAAGTGGGCAAGGGAAGAGGACAATGGAAGAGGACAATGGAAGAGGACAATGGAAGAGGGCAATGAAAGAGGGCAAGGGACAAGTGGTGAGGGGAGTCGAGTGAGGGGCGAGGGGCGAGCGGCATCGGGCAAGGGGCAAGGGGTGAGGAGCGTCGTGCGGGGTGAGGAAAGAGTTTTAGTTGTATTCTGTTTTAATTTGTTAAGAGAAATTTTGGGTTACCCTATTTGAGTGCACTAAAATTTAATTTGTTAAGAGTTTGATATTTTTTTTCAAATATTAAAAGATGGGTTCCTTTTTTATAAATATTTTTGGGTGAGTGCACCAAACACAATTCCCCCAAATTTTTTTATTTCTATGTGCTTTCCACTTTGTTGCTTCCTTCATTTCTTGTATACTGCTTCTTCATGATTTTTTTTCAGTGTCTCCCCCATCTTTTGTTTATTTACCCTTCACATTTATTCTTTTTTGCATTGTTTGCATCAATGTCATCTCGCCACATGTCTACTAAAGTCAAAACCCTTTAGTCTTTGTATCCATTAGTTTCCAAGTCAAGCCAAAAAACAATCAACTCCCAATCTAAATTTAAACATCTTTTTTTAACTATGTATTTATTTCAATTTCCCTTTCTTGTGTGTGTGTGTGTTCTTCTTTTCTTCATATATGCCTAGAAAGGTCTATCCACTTGGATTTCCAAATAAATAGTTGTTGCGACTTCAATAAGCAATTTTAATTCCCTTTATATGGTGACTCAATTCTTATACAAAATTAATCCAAATTAAGTGTTTTATTCTCACAATATCATTTAAAAAAAATTAATTGAGGCATTGCTAAAAAATAAGTAAAGTATGAAAATATACATAAACACTCAAAAATAAGACTTTGATCTTTCTTTCTTTTTTTAAAAAAAAAGTTAGTTCAAAAGAGAAGAATAACTCTAGTTTTCTAGAGTTATCACCACCTCGAACTTAACCCATTGCTCATCTTCTAATAATAAAAAATAATTACCAAAGCATACACAAGTAAAGATAATCATGTTCAATTAGTTACAACAATGTTAGATTATTAGTCATCATAATCTGAAGATAACAAAAAAGAACAAAAGAAAAACAAAAAAAAAAATCAAGATATGTGCAAGATCAATAGGACATATCTAATGTAGATGTCTCCATTTCTTACTACTATTTTTTTTAATTGATTTTGAACCAACGTCTAGAAGGTTTCGAAAAAATTCCAATGGAAAGATGCATATCAAATCAAAGAAAAAACCCACACACACTCTTTAATAATGAAAAAAAAAAGGAAACACTAAGGTATGTGAAAAATATAAGTGGATTGATCTATTGAAACTCTCTATGATTGCCTGATGCCAATTTCTGAAAGTTGGTATATTGAAGAAAATGGTAACATGATAACTAATATTTTGCACCTTTGTCTATCTCACATTCATATTATTCTAATTGAGAAATAAATCAAGTTCTACCTAGCTTGGTACACTAGATAATTTTGCATTTATTGGATTGATATTTGTATCCTTTAAACTTTTATTTTAGTGCATAGTTTGTGACATAAATGTTAACATGATTTTTCTCATCAATTGATAGTTTTATAGAATAAAATGTTGTCTATTTTTATGATTTTAGTTCTTAATGTGTCTATATAAGTTTGTGTGTAAGTTGGTTTTGGAAATGGGGTCACCATAGGGTAATTTTTTGTGTTGTGTTGTGTAATCACCAAAAGTATGAATTTTGTAGTGTAACATGTGGAACATTCGTGTGTGTATGTTTATGATGTGAAATTTTAAGTATTGAAAAATTATGTATGTGTGTGTGTGTGCACGTGTGCATGTGAGTGTTCATTGGTCGTGTGATTGAAAAAATAGTACATCATATATTATTGTAATGTGTAAGTACATTGTATATTATATTAGTACATTAGTTCTCATATTTACATGTGCACGTGTGATTGAAAAAATTATGTATGTATGTAGTACATTGTATAAAAAAAGAAAATTTATGTATATTTTGTTCACTAATTATATTAGTTCTCATATTTGTATATTATATTGAATTCTGTGCTAATATTTCTATTTTTGCTAAGTTTATGCACTATGAATTTTTTTTATCTATTGAAATTTACTACATATTATTCTCAGTTTGATAATTAATCATGTAATGTGTAAATTGTTTTTAAAACTAAAATTAACATTTTAATATTTAAAATTCTAAACCTTTTGCCAAAAGCATTGCTTGAGAACCCAACAAGTGATATAAATGAGTGGTTATTTTTCCACGGAGGCTTTTTCATGATCATAAAATATAGATATTATTTATTGATGGTTAAGTTAATCTCAACAAATTTCCCAATTTGAAAGAGAAAGCTCTTAGATCCTATGTTAAACAATGATTTGTATCTTTCCATTAGAGGAGTGCTAAAATCCAAGTGTTTAATTGATGAATATTGGTATATGGTACATCAAAAGGCTACTACCACCATTAGTTAGTGGGTCGGAGTTGGCACATTTTTACTCATTTGTAAGGATACACAAGTGGACATTATATATATAAAGAATATGTCTTGAATCAAGTCATTTATAATGAGGGATTTAATAAATAAGAGGTATCGGGATAGAAGTGACATAACTAGGCATATGAATGTCTTTTGAGGACTGGTAAAGTGTCATAATCTATGAAGATGCCCTTAGAATATGATTTTCAAGCTTTGATATTTATCAATTTGATTCTAGATTGTTGGGGAACCTTAGTGACACCCTTGAGTACTTTAGTCACTAATGGTGTCTAAACTATAGATATGGTTACCAAAAACTTGTTGAGAGAGTGAGGAAGAGAGTAAAAAAGGAAAGAAAATCTTTTCCTAAAGTCCTCATTTTGGATGTGGCAGGAGTACTTCTTGGTACCCGTGGAAAGATGGAAAAATCCAGCATTCAGAGGGAAAGTTGAGAAGTAGGTAGGATGTGAAGTATTATCATAATAATAAGGTAGAACACATTAAAATCAATTATTATTCATAGAAGTGACTCTAGAAAAAGCATTAGAGAGAAGATGATAATAAGAAAGGAGTAGATACTTCTTTTTTTTATAAGTAATAAAGGCACTATATCAAAAATATATACACCGTGTTTACTTTTCTAAAGAAGCACATAATGAACCAAATACAACATAAATCTCCATTTTAACTTCCTCACTATTGTGCCCATGTACGATGTTTTACCTTTGTGTCATCTCATTTTTCTTTCCCTCCAGATGTAGTAAACAGTTATAACAAATGCAGCTTTCCTTAATTGGTTCATACTTGAGTTTCCAGCATGTTGTTTTTACATTCTTTTAATGGTGTTGGTCAAAAAAAAAACAATCTTCCTTTGATTCCCACTCTTTGTTTCACTACTTCCAAGATTTTCCCATAAAATTCATACTGAAAAAAGATGTGCTAGATGAATTCCTATCATAGAATTCACATTTAATGTAGTTTTGGGTAGAAAATAATTTGTCTCTGGTTCTTAGTGTAAATAAAAAAAAATTATATTCTTTTTTTTGAATCGAAAAATGTTGCTTTATGCAGAAGATTTTCTACAATAATGTTAATCTATTCTAGGTAGACTAAGTAAAAAAATCAAGTGAAGAAATATATAACTAATACAATATTTTTAATCAAGAGTTTTCAAATAATTATGCTAATATGTTTTAGGTAGTCTAAGTATAAAATCCAACTGAATAGATATACAACTAATACAATATATTTATCATTGGATGTTTAGATATCATTGACCTTTCCTTCTCCATATTTAGTCTATCCCATTTTTTTCAATCTAAAGGTAGATCACATGACTGGGGATATGATTTTGCACCTAGATTGCTAATTATTTTTTGTATAACCTAGAGTAGTTAGAAATCTCTATGAGATAAATAATTCATAGGAGTCAGCAACAATGCTTCCATTTTTGCCCCATCAGATGATTTAATGCATGGCATGTTTGGTCCCTCTAGTGGTTTTATTCAAATAGTCCTTAATGGATATAAAAGAATTCTAGAATGTAGTTCTTTCTTTGGATGTCTGGCTATCTCATATATGAAGGTGATGCTATTCTTGTTTGTGATTCTAGCTTCGCTAACTTGGTAAGTTAGGACGTTGAATAAAATGAGTTTTTCAACTAATTTTTTTATGTTACCCCTCACTTTGACTATTTTAAATATAGACACATGGTGAGCATGATATAATTAATATGGAATAATGTAGGACCTATAAAAATAATAAACACTAGAGTGATATTGCTTTAGATGGAGATCAAATATCAATTAGTGATGAGAGATGTCTACGATGTTATATATATTGTGTAAACATAATCTATATGAGTATGTTGAATCATGTAGGTTATTTGTGCCATTCTAGTCATAGGTACTAAAAACTAGTCAAGGATTCAATAGATTTTTAGAAAGAATGAAAAATGCAAGTATGTTTTATGCCAACTAGGTAAGAGTATATAAAAATCAAAAATATTTCATGGAACAGAATTATAATATATATGACATTGGAGATAAAATCATAGTGACAAAGATCTTCCGTTTCTTGTTACAAGGCTATTATTACCTATTTCATGTGAGTCCTCTATTAATGGATTTTCTGAATTGTATATTATCACTCCCTTTTAATTGAGATATAGCATTTTTTTTATATTAGTCAGATCCATGTCTTATTCATACAATATAAGGAGATAGTTATTTCATTTATAGTAATGATGATTTTCAAGCAAGGTATGTGATACTCATCTCAAGACCAAAGATCAATTTCTCAAGCTTTTAAAGATGTTCTACAAGCATTGAGAGAAAGAAAGAGAGAATAATAGAAATTTGATCTTTATATGCTCTAATAATATGAGAGAATATTAAAGATAATTTGAAATTTGTTGTAGATCTAATGGAATTAGATTCAATAGGATACCAACTTACATATAAGAGATGATCAGCTTGACTATAAAGATGCGCCAGGCCATTGATGAGTAGGATCAACACATTATTTATCATGCTCATCTTCTTTAGAAGTTTTGGGGGGGAATCTATGCTTTTGACCATATATTTGATCAACTTGTCTCACAATGGCCATCATAAATGATGATGCTCCAAACTAGGTTTGAACTAGAAAGGACATATATAATGCTCATATGAGAATCTTTAGTTATAAGCCTTCATTTACAACTTGAGAAATGAATAATTAAAGTTGGATAATGTTAAGAATAAAACAACAATTCTTATATGCCGGATTTATGAGAATGAACAAAATTAAACAAATCAAGACATACAAGATTTACGTGGTTCGGCACAAACTTGCCTACACCACGGGCTGCTACAGATCGTTTACTATAAAGGGGAAAAAAAAATATAGTGTTTACAACACTCAAAGAAAATTACTCTCAATTTTCTCTCTCACTTCTCCTCACTTCCTTCACCCTCTTCTCTCTTTCTCACTTCTTCACAATGAATTAGAAGAGATATGTGGAATTAATCAACATCTCTATTTATAGTAGAAAGTGAGAGAGATGAAGTCAAAGTTAGGCTACCTAACTTTGACAATTGAAGCCTCCATTTTTGACAAAAGAGGCCTCAATATTTGACAATCTCCCACTTGAAGACTGATTTCAATCTGTCTTCACACTTTGATTGATGCAGCAGCTTTTCCTTACCTTGCTATTCTTGCAAGCCAACTGAAGTTGAGCACAACTTCAGTTTGTCAATAGTCACCGTCTTTGTTAACATATCAGCTGGATTCTTGCTTCCTTGGATTTTCTCCAACTTTAACACCCCATCCTCCAATAGAGATCTGATAAAGTGATAACGGAGTCCAATATGCTTGGTTCTAGAATGAAATGCTGAATTCTTTGCCAAGTGTATTGCGCTCTGACTATCACTATATAGAACATTCTTGCCTTGCTTGAATCCCAACTCTATTAACAAACCCTGAAGCCATATCATCTCTTTACTAGCTTCAGTCATTGCCACATATTCAGCCTCTGTAGTGGATAGAGTGACAATTTCCTGCAATCTTGACATCCAACTAACAGTTGTACTTCCAACGGTGAATATATAACCAGTGGTGCTTCTTCGGTGATCAACTTCACCTCCAAAGTCCGCATCTACGTATCCTTGTACTTTTAGCTCTCCTTCTCCAAAGTACAAACATTTTTCTATGGTGCCTCGTAGATACCTCAAGATCCATTTCACTGCTTTCCAATGAGCTTTGCCTGGATTTGACATAAATCTGCTTACAACTCCCACTGCATAGCCAATGTCTGGTCTTGTACAAACCATTGCATACATCAAACTTCCAATGGCTGAGGCATAAGGAACTTTAGCCATGAATTCTCTCTCTTCCTTCGTTTCAGGAGACTGATCCTTGGATAGATGAAAATGACTGGCCAAGGGTGTACTGACTGGCTTGGCATCACTCATGTTGAATCTCTTCAAAATATGATTGATGTACTCTGCTTGAGATAACTGCAAGAGTCCTTTCTGCTTATCTCTTGTGATTTGCATTCCAAGAATCTTCTTTGCTGGGCCTAAATCTTTCATGTCAAATTCCTTTGACAATTGCTGCTTCAACCTTCTGATATCATCCATATCTGAACCTACTACCAGCATGTCATCAACATACAGTAGTAAAATGATATAACTGGAACTATATCTCTTGAAGTAACAACAGTGATCGGCATTGCACTTTTGGAAATCTTCCTTGTGCATGAAACTATCAAATTTCCTGTACCACTGCCTTGGGGCTTGTTTCAGGCCATACAAGCTCTTCTTAAGTCTGCACACCATGTTCTCCTTCCCTGTTTCTGAGAAACCTTCTGGCTGTTGCATGTATATCTCCTCATCCAAGTCTCCATGAAGGAATGCAGTCTTCACGTCCAATTGTTCAAGATGAAGATCTTCACTAGCAACAATACTCAATACTGTTCTGATTGTATTGAGCTTCACGACTGGAGCAAAAATATCAGTGTAGTCAATTCCCTCCTTCTGCTGGAATCCTTTGACAACGAGTCGAGCTTTGTATCTCTTGGAACCATCGTGCTCTTCTTTTACTCGATACACCCATTTGTTGTGAAGTGCCTTCTTCCCTACAGGTAACTTAGTTAGTTCCCATGTTTGATTGGAGATTAGAGACTTCATCTCCTCTTTCATGGCAAGCTCCCACTTGCTAGCATCTTTGGTCTGACATGCCTCATCATAGCATTCAGGTTCTCCTCCATCAGTCAGCAACATATAATTCATGTATCTCCTGTTAGGCACGTGAGGTCGAGAGGACTTTCTCAATACAGGAGTTGGAGTAGGAAGGTACTGTGTCGGATTGTTGCACACTGCTTTGTTCCTCCTGCTGAGGACTTGTCATTATCTGCTCTGTTGGAGTATCATCTGGGATGTCATCTGCTTCTACAAATACCGGCTTACTCTGCTTTAAGTCACCGATGTCAGTTTTATGTTTGTCCTTGTACATCACCTTTTCGTTGAAAATGACATCTCTGCTGCGGATCACCTTCTTGTTTTCATCATCCCAAACACGGTAACCGAACTCATCTACTCCATAACCAATGAAGGTGCATATCTTTGATTTAGGATCAAGTTTATTCTTGCCTTGATCACTAATATGCACGTAAGCTACACAGCCGAAAACTCTTAGGTGTGAGAGTTTGACGTCATTCCGCTCCATACCTCCTCTGGTATTCTATGCTCCAATGGTACCGATGGACCTCGGTTGATCAAGTAAGCTGCTGTGTTGACTGCTTCTGCCCAGAATTGCTTTGGTAAACCTGACTGTATACGAATGCTTCTGGCTCTTTCTGTCAATGTCCGATTCATACGCTCTGCTACACCATTGTGTTGAGGTGTACCGGGCACAGTTCTCTCCATTCTTATCCCGTTCTCATAACACAGCTTCTTAAGTCTGGTGTCTTCATATTCACCACCATTGTCGGTTCTGAGCTTTTTGATTTTTAGACCTGTCTCATTTTCAACCATAGCTTTCCATCTCTTGAAAGCCTCAAATACTTCAGACTTATGCTTTAGGAAGTAAACCCATACCTTCCGAGAGTGATCATCGATGAAAGTCACAAAGTAGTGTTTCCCACCAATGGATGAGATTGTCGTTGGCCCCCAAACGTCAGAGTGAACAAGCTCTAACTTCTCTTTCTTCGGGGTTCTGCCACTTGTCTGAAAGCTGACCCTTTTCTGCTTTCCAAGTATGCAATCTTCGCACATGTCTATCTCCACTGATTGTAGACATGAGAGTTTTCCTTTTGATTGCATAATCTTCATCCCATTCTCACTCATGTGACCTAATCTTTGATGCCATAATTTGGGAGTTTCAGTGCCTACTGCAACAGCAATTGAACATCGTGCATCTGCTGTTATGTAAAGAGTACCACTCTTCTTGCCTCGAGCAACCGTCATTGTGCCTTTTGAAATCTTCCAATCATCACCCTGGAAGACTGTGGTGTAGCCTTCATTGGCCAACTGCCCAACTGAGATTAAGTTCTTTCTCAGGTCGGGAATATGCCTGACATCTTTCAGTTCCCATACTAACCCTTTCAACTTAACCTTTATTACACCTTTACCAATAATAGCACAAGGTTGATCATCACCAAGGTATACTTTCCCATGATTTCCAGGGACATACCTTTCAAAGAGTTCCTTCTGTGAAGTAGCATGGAACGATGCTCCTGAGTCTAATACCCAAGAGTCTTCCTTACTTTCCAGAGAGCAAATCAACGCGTCATCTCCTTCTGAGGTGGAAGTAACATTTGCCCCTGCCTTCATCTCCTGGTCCTTTGGTGTACTCCTGCACTGATTTTTGTAGTGCCCAGTCTTCCCACAATTCCAACACTCAATATTCTTTGAGCTATTAGAATTACTAGGATTCCTGGATCTGAATCTCCTGCTCTTTGAGCTGCTCCGACCTTTACCTCTGGTTGAATTTCTTCCTCTTGACTCTGTATGTAATACTGAAGAGGTTGATGATTCACCTGATTCTCTCCGTCTAATTTCTTCACTCAATACCAGATCCCGAACATCGTTAAATTTCAATTTACTTGTTACCTGACGAACTGCTGACTGCTGTAACTGTGGCATTCCAACTGTCTGGTAGAGATGACAAGAGAATCAAAGCTCGAACTTCATCGTCGAACTCAATTTCCACAGAACTCAGCTGGGTTGTGATTGTGTTGAGTTCATTCAGATGTTGAGCCACTGATGCCCCTTCCGTCATCCGCAAATTGAATAATCGTCTCATTAAATGAACTTTGTTTAAAGCTGATGGCTTTTCATACATACTGGAGAGAGCCGCCATAAGACTTGCCGTGGTCTTTTCCTTTACTATGTTAAAGGCAACATTACGTGACAACGTCAATCGAATAACTCCGAGGGCTTGTCTGTCGAGAAGATTCCAGTCATCTTCCTTCATATTATCTGGCTTCTTTCCTAAGAGAGGTTGATACAGCTTTTTCTGGTACAGATAATCTTCAATCTGCATTTTCCAAAAACTGAAGTCCGCGCCGTCGAACTTCTCAATTTTCACCTTCCCTTCATCTGCAGCCATTGCTCCTTCTTGAATCTGGCAGCCTCTGGATCGTTTCTGACTATTCCTGCGAACCACCGTGTATTACAACACCTTTGTCGACAAACCAGAACTGCCGACAAATTTTAACTATTCACGAAATTCACTATTTACGTGAATAGTAACTTCGCTCGAAAATTGACAGAAAAAAAAGGTCAAGAAATATTCTTTTCTGATGTTAAAGGTCAGACAACGCTGCAACCACAGTGCATACTAAGAATATCCTAGTGCCTATAACCTCCTCTGATACCAGTTGTTAAGAATAAAACAACAATTCTTATATGCCGGATTTATGAGAATGAACAAAATTAAACAAATCAAGACATACAAGATTTACGTGGTTCGGCACAAACTTGCCTACACCACGGGCTGCTACAGATCATTTACTATAAAGGGGAAAAAAATATAGTGTTTACAACACTCAAAGAAAATTACTCTCAATTTTCTCTCTCACTTCTCCTCACTTCCTTCACCCTCTTCTCTCTTTCTCACTTCTTCACAATGAATTAGAAGAGATATGTGGAATTAATCAACATCTCTATTTATAGTAGAAAGTGAGAGAGATGAAGTCAAAGTTAGGCTACCTAACTTTGACAATTGAAGCCTCCATTTTTGACAAAAGAGGCCTCAATATTTGACAGATAAAATTGAAAGACTAAAATTTTGTGGCCATGGTCATCAAAAGTTTGGGTACAAGTTGTAAAAGTTGATAGCTATAAAGATTGATCATAGTATGGATATCATCATTGTTAAGGCCCAACACATGGATGTTGGGTATCATAGTAGAGATTTGTTAGGATTGGTTAATACTTCTAAAGCTGTAACTAGTATTAATTGTCCCAACTTGGTTTTGTGAAGTCACGACTTGAATTCTAAGGATTCAAGTCGTGACCATGTTTATTTGATGTCATGACAAGAATGAATTTGAGATCGTATTTTTTGGTGTCGAGACTTAAATGGAAGTCAAATTCATATATTCGATATCATGACCTGAATTGTGATGTCATGACATGAATGAAGTCATGACCTTATTTTTTGGAATCATGACTTGAACAAATTTAAGATTTGAATAGAGTCATAACGTGAATTATATAGTTGTGACTAGAATACTTAAGGATTCAAGTCATGATCATATTTTGTGATATCATGACATGAATGAAGTCACAATATGTACTTTCCAAAATTTTGTTTCTATTTAAGTATTTGTAAATGTAATAGAAAGGTGTGAGAAAGTGAAATGATAAGAAAAGTATATTTCCTCTTGTTATTGCATGTACTTGCTTCCCCTCCCTTTCTTTTCTTGTGTGTGTGTGTGGTTCATCTTTGGCAACTCTTTCTTCCTTCTTCTTGAGACCCTGAATTTCCATCTCTTGGACATTTGTAAATCCATACATCGGGTATCGGGATATTGTTTGTTTGATATCATTATAATTTTGGTATCAAGCAGAATTTGACATTTGGTATTGGAGGATGATTTGGGTATCTACATTGAGTATCAAATGAATGATTGTTTGCTTTGATATTAAAAATTCTATCAATCATAATTCCTAGACATCATCTAGAGTTGAGATTAAGAAGTTTTTGGGGAGAGTTTCAAATTCTAGGAATTGAAGATAGAGGATGTGTTGGTTGGAAAAAACTATTAGTGTGTTGTTAATTATCTAAAGCCAACTTTAAATGATAAAAAACTATAGATAATATCTATTGAGTTTGTCAACTGGGATAAATTCAATTCAAGAGCATGTAGTATTATTTGATTGTGTTTGGAAATATGTGATTTTTGTGAATATTTTTTTTTGGTGAGAGAACAACAAAGGATATGTGTAAGAAACTTGAACTTATCTATTAGAGAAATTTATTGGTCAACAAGCTCTTCCTAAGGAAGAAGCTATACAGATTATGCATGGAAAAGGCTAATATGTTTTCTTTTCATTTACATGAATTTCATATATTGATCAGTCAATTCTCATCTATTGGCTATGAGATCAATGATGATGATAAGGTCATTATCCTTCAATATTTACTAACTACTTCATGGGATAATTGATTATCACCAACTATAGTTGTGCAATAGGATTTACCTATAAGGTAGTTGTTTCAACTTACTGTCTCGTGATGAGAGGAGGTAAGTATGAGAAAATACTCAAAGGATGTTTTGTATGTGAATGAGATGACATAAGACAGTAGTGAGGAATGTGAAAGTTTAAATAAAAGAGGAAGCATGAAGATTGTGGATAAGCTTGAAATGAATTGTTACAATTGTGATAAAACTAGATACTTCAAGAGGAATTGTTGGAACAAGCCAACTCAGGTGAGAGGTGACTTGGCAAACAAGCAATTATTCAAGAGAAAGATACATATGTTTCTAATATTATATCAGGACTATTAGTATATTGACATAGATGCATCATATAAATATGACTCACTATTAAAACTATTTAAGCCAATATGAGTCAAATGATGGAGGAATGATGATTATGAAAATTAGTTCGATAGTGAAATCTAATTGTGGTGAGTGTAATGATGAATGTTGCTGTTCAATTTTGTTTTGATGACAAGTCTTGCAAGAAAACTTAGAGAGCATTAATAATTGCTCAAGGAACAATGTTTGCGTTTTAAGAAAAATTACAAACAATGATGCTTTAATTACCAACACTTTCATTAAAGCATCATTAAAAAGAATGTTTACCAACACTTTCATTAAAGCATCATTAAAAAGAATGTTACTATGATGCTTATAGAAGAGCATCATTGTATAGTTAAAGTTCATATTTCTTATAATGCTTATTATAAGTATCACTATTTTTTAAAAATTTAAATCTTTGATGATTATATATTTTTAATTTTGCAAGTAATTTTTATAAGCATCATTGAAGCATAATAACTTAGGCTTAAGAATATGTTATTATGCATATTGTGATGCTTAGACCCATGGATAAACATTTAGCTCTGAAGATTCAAGGGACCCTAAGTCAAGTGAAAGGTATTTCTCATTTATGTTGAATTTGTTTTGCTTAGATCAATGGCATGTTAGAGTTTTTGTTTTTCTTCATTCTACCAATTACTATTGATCATTATTCAACTTTGAAACCGAGGTACTTACTTGAAATTGTATGTTTTATGTTTTGTTATTTGTTAAACTCAAAATGAATGCTATTAATTTTTGTTTTGATTGTTTATTTTTTTTTCACTTATAAAACTGAAATGGCTAGAGTTTTCTATTTTGATTGTGGCAGCCATTATTTTTTGGGTGTGAGTTTTCTATTTTGATTTTATTTTCATTTATTAAACTTAGTTAACTCAATGAACCCAATTATATGAGTTTTATGTTTTAAATTAGACCTAGTCAATGAAGTATTTTTTTTAAATCATAGTATTTGATGGCTGCCATAATTTTCTATTTTAATTGTGCAATATTGAATTTTGTTAAACTCTAAAAATAAGTTTTCTATTTATTACATCTACTTAGTGTCACATTCATAATCACATTTAGTATGTTGATAAGAGGCTAGTATTATAATAGTGGTAGTGGTGATGGTGTTAGCTATGATTTCAATATAAACATTTTCAATGGTTAATCATTGTTTTTTATATTCATATATCATGTTATAAAATAATATTAAAGTAAAATAATATGTAATTTTATTTTATCCACTATACTATCATAATAAAAAATATCATTTTTTTCTGTCATGATTTAATTGTGGATGATAATTGTTGGAATAATTTATATGAAAATATGATTGAGAAAAAAAATATACAATGTGAAAGAGATCCATGGAATGCTATTCCTTTTTTTAAGAAACATTTATTATATAAATTCTTTAGAATTCAATCAATTTCAAAGTATTTGTTGTACATACTTTATAGTTATACATTATGTTTTGATTATGGACCTACTATGATGAATGGAATATTAGGCCCTATAGCTACTATGATCATACTTTTTAGTTATATCATCATTGAGAATGACTCAATGATGAGAATCACTTTGTATGCCATTAGGACAAGAGAACCTTTACTCAACACTTCAACCTGTTGTTCTGTGTCCAACATAAATATATCAAATAGATTAATGGCATCATATATATTAGGTAATTAGACCCTAGACCATTAAAATTTGAGTATTTATTCTACTAAAAATAAGTTGGTTTTAATTGGACAATCGAACTGCTAATAAAATCCTTATAGGATCAATATCTAGACTCATATCTATTATATTACTTATATGACTCGTTCACTTATGGATCTTAATTGATAGAATAATTGAAATGTTTTCATAACATGAAGGTATGAAGTTATGGTTATTTTATAGTATCATAACTTTATGTTATAGAGAGATTAGGCTTAAGTTATGGCTATTTTCAGTGTTGTGATAATGTATTGTAGAAAGAATAAGATGTCAAACAAAGTTACGACAATGTTTTAGAGTCGCAACCTCATGCTAAAGAGTCGAAGGTAGAAGTCATGAATTTCATTGAAAAGTCACGACTTCTTACTTAGAGCAATGCAAGGTTGCTCAAGTATAAAAGGGAAAATTAGAAAATTATTAAAAAATCTCTCTCTTCTTCTCTTTCTTTCATAGAAAACAAGAAAAAGCTAGGGAAACTACAGACCTTATGGATGAATTTCACACTCTATGGAGGTTCAACAAACAAGGAAGGGAATTATGACCAATGTCAATGACTAAAGTTAGGAGTGAAAGTGTTACTTTCAAACCCTTTTACTCTAAAGATAAATCCAGAAATTTATATTAAATTTGTGTGGTTTAGTATTTGTATTATTTAAATTATATATCTAATAGTGTAGCATGATTAATAAAATATTAGTTTGCTTATATTTTATATTTATGGATACTGATAGATGGTAATTAAATAGAACTAGAATTAGCATTTTGACTAATGATAGGGTTGTAAAAAGTTGTGGTGGTGGATGGTGATAGGAAATATATGAGACTTACTCGTACATATGATAGAATACTATGATAGCCATTCACATTGTGATGCACAAGATAAACTGATAGAGGAATAGATTATTGGGTTTATCCAGGTTGGGTATACAATTGACATTAAATTGGTTTTGACAAATCAATTTAATTAATAATTAAATTTAGTTTATTTAATTTAAATTGATTCAATTTTTGGCATGTTTAGATTTAATAAAGTTGTACATGTTTTGTTAATATTTTACCCTGATATGTTGTTTTCCATTATAGTGATAACATAAAATATTGGTGAATATCATTATTTAATAAAATAGAAGTGATATTTTGATTTTAGGTGGGTGGTATTTGCATGTGAAGAAGGGGCAAGTGCGAGAAAGAAGTCAAAATAAATATAAACAAGAAAAAAAAATTTATATGGAAAAAAAAATTACTTTTAGAATACCAAAGCATGTGTGTTGAAAACAGAATCCAAACATTAATTTTCTTTAGAAAATAGAAAAGAAACATGGGAAAAATATGTCTATATATGTTATAAAGGTTTATATGTAAATATTTATATATTTATAATACTACAAGAAATAAACCATTTAGAAATGGAAAATAGGAATGCCCAAATCCATTTGAAAAATTAGGAATGAATTTGAAATAGATAAGAAACAAAATAAATAAAACTAGGCAAAAACTGAAACAAACAAAATTTTCATGGCTATTTAGTGACAAAAAATTTGATGTTTTTTATTCCTTCACTAAATGATCCACAAAGAAAGAAGCAGATATGCTTGTGTGGAATTTAGCGATTAAAATATTTGCATCTGTTAATAATCAAAAATGAAAATCATATCCATTTCTATTATTGAGAGGGATTTTTAATCTGTCGCTATGTAAATTTAAATGATTATGTCAAGAAAAATTCATTTTGTCATATTTTTTAGTGATGCAATTAAATTCCGTTGCTAAAATACAATAATTAATTTTTGAAGATCACTTCAAATTTTTGAATTATTCTTAGGGCCTTGGGGATTTTTATTATAATCTGTATGTATTGTATTCTGGAATACCTCCATTTGTGCATTTTCATGTTACATGTAATCTTTTTCTATTTTTAACATTTATATTGAATTCTATCTGATTGTTTTACTGAATTATTATAAATATAATTGATTATAAATTGTTTAATTTTTTTTTACATTTTTTCCGTATACTTTTATATGTAAATTTTTTTTGTGACCTAATTGATTTATTATAGTTTTGTGTATTTTGTTATTGACCTATAGTTAATATCACTAAATTTATATTGCATTTAGTTTCATTACTAGAATTAAATGATATTTATTAATTTCAAAATTGAATAACTCATATTAATGACATAACCTTAATAATAAACAATTTATAATTTTTAAAATATTTAATAAATGTTCATTTGTAATAACAATAATAATAATAATAATAATAATATAAGTAGGGTGTGCAATTAGAATAGTTAAATGTAACGAATTGAGAAAATTACATGGGAACAACCTGCTTTTTCTGTTTTTAATCCAAAGTTATCTAATACATAGTTTACCACAACTTATTTGTTTGATTTATGCAATTTCATAAAAATATACATATTTATTACCAACATATCTCTATATATATTATTATACTTCCAAAAATATTAATGTTATGTATTATAGGAATAGAAAATATTATATGACCTGATCGTTAATGAATGAATGTAAAACTAAAAAATGGATTTTTAACTGATGAAATTGTAAATAGGATTGATGAATTTATTGCCTTAACTAAAAAATAACCTGATTTTATGATGAAACAAAATAAGATATCCATATAATGCTCTTTAATGTCAAAATCAAAGTTTCTATGATGTAGACATAGTGCGATATTATCTTGTAAAAAATAAATTTGTTAGTGACTATTATGTTTGCTATAAACATGGGAAAATAGTTGTCCCACAAATAACTAAGAATTATATACATAAAAATATTGATTCAACTATTGTAATGGAATTTTCTTATCTCAATAATACATGTGAAACAATTTTGAATAATGTTATTTGTCATTAATTAAATCTAGATATCATTGACGATATCCCAATATCATTAGAAGATAATTTTTAGAATTGTTAAAGGCTTAAGAAGAAGAGACTTGGGAATGTAATCTATATGGCCACTTAAAGTTATCAATGGTGGCCAGACTAATGAATTTAAAGGCCAAGCATCATTTTTTAGAAAGGTGTTAAGATGAAATATGCTAGTTGTTATCTGAATTTTTACCAAAGAATAATATCATAACAGATAGTTTTTACAGCACAAATAAGTTAATGTAATGTTTGGATTTGCCAATGCAAAAAATATATTGCTGCATTAATGGATGCATGATATATTTGGGCATAGACACTGAAGCTATTGTATGTAATTTCTATAACTATCCTTAGTACAAAAAAGTACATAATGTAAAAGGAAAAATAAATATTTATCACAAGATGTATTCTTTCCCATTGACTCCTAGTCTACAAAGATTATTTATATCTAATGCTACTAATAATGATATGAGTTGGCACAAAGATCATGTTATTGAAGATGACATAATGTGGTATTGCTCTGATTTTTCTTTTTGGAAATATTTTGTTGATTGTCATCCATCATTTGTAGATGAAATCAAATTGTTAGATTGGGGCTGTACACAGATAGATTTTAGCCATTTGGACAAATATGGCAGCAATACTCTTCATGGCTAATTATTGTTATGTCTTATTATTTATTTCAAGAGAATAACGTAGAAGTTTATTCAATCTTTTGTGAGGAGATGATAGCCTTCAAACTTTACTTGGTGAAGGTGAAAATTATTTGGACATTGATGATGGCAATGTTGAAGAAGATAATGAGGAGGAATTAGTTATAGAAAAAGAAGATGATGAATATGTAGATAGAGATGATTTCTTAGAAAGA